>VZQC01001163.1:285339-300008 GCA_009823505.1 Rhizomys pruinosus | reverse complement strand
TTTTATTTTATTTATTTTTGTATGTGTATATATGTACTGTCTGCATGCAAGCTTGTGCACCCATGTCATGCAACGCCATGGAGGTCAGAAGAGGGTGTCGGATTCCCCCGGAACTGGAGTTCTCCTGGAATTGGAGTTTCAGACGGCTCTCGGCCGCCATGTGGGTGCTGGGGATTGAACCCGGGTCCTCTGCAAGAGCGGTCGGCGCTCTTAACCGCTAGGCCATCTCTCCAGCCCCACAGTAATATGTTTGAGTGTAGAATTACTTTATTCAATGTTTATTGTTCTTTGAAGCTGAAGGTTCATATCTACTTATTCATAGTTTATTAATTCATTATTGGAAATTCTCATCTTTTCTATTTTTCTCTCTTCTGTCTTTCTGGAATGTCTGTCTATTCTAAAGCATCTGATGAGCTTATTAATTTTATTTTCCATGCTCCTTGTTTCATATTTTCTTTCTTTGTTTGAAAGCATTCTGGGTAATTTTCTTAGGATTATCTCTACTTCTTTATCTTTTCAGCTTGATTTTTTTTTTTTTTTGGTATGTTTGAGACAGGGTCTCCTTGTAGCCCCAGCTGTCCTGGAACTCACTTTGTAGACCAGGCTGGCCTTGAACTCACAGAGATCCGCCTGCCTTTGCCTCCCGAGTGCTGGGATTAAAGGCATGCGCTACCACACCCAGCTGAGCTTGATTTGTTTATCACTACCTCTACTGAATTTTAAAGAAAGATACATTTAATCAGTGTCAATATCAGACTATTATGATCAGCAACACAGGTACACAAATGCAATCTTTAAAACCTTTTGCTGGGATACTTTGCACTTTCTACATGATAGACAATAAAAATATATGCTATAAATTAGTCACCAAGGCTATATTTGCCTTAGATTTATTGCCCATAGGAGAAATTTTATAAAACTTTCTTCACTGTAACACTTGCATTCACAATGGCCTCAAAAATTTAAAACATCTAGGGATAAACCTAACAAAAGATATTCAAGATCTCTTCAATAAAAGCTTTAAATCTTTAAAGAAAGAAATTGAGGAAGACACAAGGAAATGGAAAGACATCTGTATTCATGGATTGGTAGAATTAATATAGTAAAAATGGCTATCCTACCAAAAGCAATTTACAGATTCAGTGCAATCCCAATGAAAATTCATGACATTCTTCATAAAAGTAGAAAATATCCATCATAAAATTCATATGGAAACACAAAAGACCCTGTATAGCCAAAGTACTCCTTAGCACAAAGAGCAATGTCAGGGCAATTAATATACCAGACCTCAATATATATTACAGAGCTATAGTCATAAAAACACCATAGTATTGGCATTAAAACAGACTTGCAAGCCGGGCATGTTGGTGCATGCCTTTAATCCTAGCACTTGGGAGGCAGAGGCAGGGGGATCTCTGTGAGTTCAAGGCCAGCCTGGTCTACAGAGTGAGTTCCAGGACATCTGGGGCTATAGGGAGACCCTGTCTTGAAAAGACGGAAAAACAAAAACAAAAATCCCAGACTTCCAGACTAATGGAGCTAAATAGAACACCCAAACATGAGTGTACACAATTACAGCCATGATATTTGACAAAGGTACCAAGGACACATGCTGGAGGAAAGACAACATCTTCAACAAATTGTGCTACCAAAATGGATAGAATTAAATTAGATCCATACCTATGACCTTGCACAGAAGTCAACTCCAGATAGATCAAAGACCTCAATGTGAATCCTGAAATGCTGAAACTATCATAAGAAAATATAGGCAGTACCCTATAAAGCATAGGTCCAAGAAATGCCTTTCTAAATCAGACACTAGATCCTCAGGAGTTAAGGTCAACAACTAACAAATGGGCCACATTAAACTAAAAAGCAAAGGAAACTAGTCCAGTGAAGAGGAAGCCTACAATGTGACAGAAAATCTTCACCAGCTATACATTTGACAGAGGCTTAATGTCCAGAATAAACAAAGAACTCTAAAAACAAGTAAGCAAGAAAACAAATTACCCACTTGAAAAATGGGTTATGGATCTGAACAAAGAAATCTCAAAAGAAGAAATAAAAGTGGCTAAGAAACACTTTGAAAAGTGTTCAACATCCTTACTAATTAGGGAAATGAAAATCAAAACTACTTTAAGATTTCTTCTAACCCAGTCAGAATGGCTAAGAACAAAAGAACAAATGACACCAAATGCTGGGGCTACAGGGAGACCCTGTTTCAAAAAGACCAAAAAAAAGAAAAAGAAAAAAAAAAGAAAGGGAAATGTATTAGTTCAAAGTTCTACTGAAAAATACATATGTGTGTGTGTGTGTGTGTGTGTGTGTGTGTGTGTGTGTGTGTGTGTATAAGCTGAAGGCTCTCAAAAAACACAATGCTAGACAGGAGAAACCTTCTTTTGAGTTGTTAGTCAGGGAACTCCAAGAGACTCCCAAAATAACACAGGCTATTGCCACAGCCCTTGACAGCCTCCCAGAACAAGAAGGTAAGACCCTATCATTGGAGACAGGACATACATGTGCCACAGACTTGGGGCAATTGAGCTGGTACTGACACAGAAGCTTAAAGAGTAGCTCTCATATCAGAGGATAGTATGCCAGCTCCCAAGACTGAAAACCAGTCAGTGGTTCAACTCAGTTGACAAGCCTAATAAACAATGATTGATCCAGAAAAACATTGATATTGGTGCAATACTGACAATTTTTTCTCCAGGTTAATCAACAGCTGTCTAATTGGAATGAAGGCCCACTCAATGGTAGGGAACTTCTGTGTGGTATTGTAAACATAGCCAAATACACATGGCTGGAGAGGTCGTAGATCCTAGAGAAAAACTTAGTTTTGCCACATCCCTAGACCAATGTAATTTCTTACTCTTTCTAAATATATATTCTCATATATACAGACAAGTGTACGTTTCAACACTCATCAAAGGAGTTTCTTTTTGCAATAGACAGAGACAAATACAAAGTTCTACAACTGGTCAAATGCAGAGAATAAATGTCTGTGAGACGCTTATCCATAAGCAGCACATCTTCCATGCAACCTCTACGTGTAAGATGAATGAATCTCTCAACTCTCATCAGAGAAGTTTCCTTACACATTGGATGATGATTTCCACAGAAACCCACAATTAGTCAATGTGCAGAGAACAAGAGATTGTGGAATCCTGAAAAGGATGCCTCTTTCAAACAACTGCCTCCCAAGAGCCAAGGATCATTGAGGAAGAGAGGGCAGAAAGATTGTGTAGCCAGAGGTTGAGGATGACCACAAGAAAACTGGGTTTTCTAGTTGGCTGGTCAGTTATACATATGAACTCACAGCAATGGAGACAGCATGTACAAGTCCCATGCAAGCTCAAAACAAACAAAATCCAGGAAGAGACATGGGGAAGTTGGTAAGAATTACCAACCCCACCTTAGGAAATTGTGTCAACAGATGGCTGCTGAGAGGGAGAGAGATAATCTCTTACAGGAATGGGACTCTTAGTCTGTTAACCAGGCTCAAGTATATAGACCCATACTGAAGGACATTTGGAGACATAAATCAGACTCTATAGACCATATATATATATATATATATGTGTGTGTGTGTGTGTGTGTGTCTGTGTATGTATATAAGTTAAAATTAAATATATTTATATTATATAATATGTAACTGTGTATAATATATGATCTATAAGTATACTAAGTTTGATGGAGGGGCAGTAAGGGGAGGCACATGTATAGGAGGGGCTCCAAGTACCATCAAATTATACTTCATGAAAATAACAGAAATTGAATCAAAACTTAAAAAAAAAACCTGCTTTCTTTACAGAAGTTACTCCCTACCCTATGGTTGGATGGTTGGATGGTTGCACAGATTTCTTATTTTTGTGGATATTGTTTTTCTTTTTCTTTTTAAAAGTTTTTAATTGAATTTTTGGGTATTTCTCACAGAACAGCTCAATCAACCTTAATCACCTTTATGCGCTCTTCTCCATTGGCATCCTACCAAAGCCCCCCCCCACACACACTAGAATTCATATACTCCGTTATTTCTGTTAGGGCCTATTGTGCCAAGTCAGTGTCCCTGGACATTCCTTAGTACAAGTTCATCCACTGAGGTCTAGTCAGCCTATCAGAGTCCCTCCCTTTAAGGAAATTAGCTCATCCTCATGTAACAGTAATCTGCTGCCCATGTTTCTTCAGCTAAGATTGGGATCTGCTGTCCATTTCTTCAGTTCTGTGTTAGGTTTTTGTCTGCTTGAATCTGCAAAGGTCTTCTACATTCTGACACCATTGTTGTTGGTTCATAGGATCTTGAAGGATTCGATTTCCATATGGTCATATACCTCCCCCCTGACTCATACCATCTTTCCGCCCCTCTTCCACAATTGTCCTTGAGCTCTGGATGAGTTAAATATAGGAGTCCTTCCTAAGGACCCACACTCTGCAAATTCCTTCCTAAGGACCCACACTCTGCAAATTCCTAATCTCCATGCTTTGGCCATTTGTGATTTGTGTGCGTGTGTGTGTGTGTGTGTGTGTGTGTGTGTCTGTCTGTCTGTCTGTCTGTCTATTCCTGGTCCACTGTTGGATGAGGGAGCTTCATTAATGAGAGTTGAGATATTCCTGAGTGTCCTCTTTACCCCTTGTTCCATGTTTCATGAGCCTTAGACGTAGAGGTTACATTGTAGATGTGCCAGTTAGGTTTGAGCAATTCTCAGACAATGTCTGTGTGTGTGTGACCAGTTGTGGTACTCTGTAATAGTATCTGTCTGGTGCAAAAGAAGCCTTTTTGATGAGTGATGACTAAGATACTTGACTATAAATATAAGGATACATATTTTGCACTTAGTAATAAATTACATTAGTCTAGGGATGTGACAGTCTTAGGGATTTCTCAAAGATCTATGACCTCTCCATCCATGTGTATTAGAATACCACATGTTTCCTCTCTCTGAGTGAGCTCTAAGTCCAGTTAGGTAGCCTTTGATTGCCCCCAAGATAAAAGTCCCACTACTGCACCAAAGTCATATGCTGTGCTAGTCATTGACGTGGGCATTTATCCTTAAAGGTGGTGTTGGACCATCAACTGGTATTCTTCTTTATCAGTTTGCATAGTGCTCTCCAAAGCTGTGAGAGCCAGCCTTCAGGGGAAGTGGCTTCCATGTCAGCTCCAGGTCCATGGCTCCATAGCTGATCTCCAAAGTATGTCCTATCTTCAGCAGTAGAATCTTACCTTCAAGGTCTGAGAGGGAATCAAGGGCTAATCTCCTTAAAGGGAGGGACTCTGATAGGCTGACTAGACCTCAGTGGATGAATTTGTACTAAGGAATGTCCAGGGACACTGACTTGGCACAATAGGCCCTAACAGAAATAACGGAGTATATGAATTCTAGTGTGGGGTGGGGGTGGGGGGTGCTTTGGTAGGATGCCAATGGAGAAGAGAGCATAAAGGTGATTAAGGTTGATTGAGCTGTTCTGTGAGAAGTAGCAATAACCTGTGTAATTTTGGGAGACTTTTGGACTGCCCTGGCCAATGACTCAAAGGAAAGTTTCTCTTGTCTGGCACCGTTTCTTGTTATATAGCCTTCAGCTATGCACACAAACTCATGTAGAAGTATTGTATGTGTAATTTTTCATTAGGTTGTTAGAGTAACATGATTCCTTCTAGTATTTTACACTAGCTTAGCATTATTAATCTCTGTCTCTGTCTCTCTCTCCTGTCTCACCCTCCCTCCATGTCTTCCCCATTTAAAGTGTCCCCATTTCCCCCATTTCTTCCTTGATAATACTGATCTCCTGTGGTCTTGCTTCTCTTGAGCTCCTTCTTTCCCTTTATCCCCAAATTTCTTTGGATAACCCTCCCTCACCCCTCCTGTTTAAATACCACCATTTTACCCATTTCTCCCTTAGTAACACCTGTCTCCTACTATTCTTCTCTCTCAGGTTCCTTTCCTTTCTATTTTCTTGGTCCTGGCGTTACACTGGGATACTCACATATAAGGATTTGATGTTAGGATCCACAAACGAGGGAGGGAATTTGGGCATCTCTTAGGTATCATATCATCTGCAAAAAGGAATAATTTCTTTTCTAATTAGTACCTTTAAATTTCCTTCTCTTGTCTTATTTCTCTAGCAAAAGTTTCAAGCACTATATTAAAAAGTACTGGAGATAGTAGACAGCCTTGTCCGGTTCCCGATTTTAATGGGATTACTTCCAGGTTTTCTCCATTTAGAATGATGCTGGCCATGGGTTTGTTTTCTATAGCTTTAATTTTGTTGAGGTGTATTCCCTCCAGTCCAATTATCTCTGGGACTTTTTGATAAAATTCCACTATAAATGCTTGTTAAATTTTATCAAAGGCCTTTTCTGCATCTATTGAGATGACCATGTGATTTTTGTCCTTGAGTCCATTTATATGATTTATGATGTTTACTGACATGTATATTGAACCATCCCTGCATCTCTAGAGTAAAGCCTACTTGATCATGGTGGATGATCTTTTTGATGTGTACCTGTATGTGGTTTGCAAGTATTTTGTTGAGAATTTTTGCATCTGTTTTATTTAAGGGTATGAGTCTATAGTTTGTTTTTTATTTTTATCTGGTTTTAGTGCTAGAGTGATGGTGGCTTCATAGAAGGAACTTGGGAGTTCTCTCACTGTTTCTATCTTTTTAAATAATTTAAATAAATTGATTATATATCTTCTTTAAATGTCTGGTAGAATTCTGCTGTAAATCTATCTGGACCTGGGCTTTGTTTTTAGTTTGGAGGTTTTGTATTGCTGTTTCATCTTCCTTATATGTTATGGTCTGCTTAAGCTGTTGATCTCCTCTTGGTTTACGTTTGGTGATTCCCATGATTTTAGATATACATCCAATTCTTTTAGGTTTTCATATTGAATAGAGTATAGGTTTTAAGGTATTCCCTTATAATGTCCTGGATCTTTTTGTTATGTCTGGTGATATTTCCCCTTTCACCTTTAATTTTGTGGATTTGGGGTTGCTCCTTCTTTTGGTTAACTGGGCTAAGGGTCTGTATATTTGGTTTGTCTTTTCAAAGAACCAGCTCTTAGATTCATTGATTCTTTGTATTGTTTTCTTTATTTTTATTTTATTAACTTCTGCTCTGATTTTTGTTATTTCTTCTTTTCTGGATTTGGGTTTTAATTGTTGCCTTTCAAGAGTTGTAATATTGTCATTTATTTGTACTCTTTCTGATTTTTTTAATGTAAGTACTTAGAGCTATAAACTTCCCTCTTAGACTTGCTTTTAAAAAGTCTCAGAGGTTTTATTGTGTTGTATTATCTTTTTAATTTAATTCCAGGAATACTTTTATTTCTTTCTTAATTTCTCCTTTGACCTTTTCATCATTCAGGAGTGTGTTATTAAATTTTCAGGAGTTTGTGTAGTTACTAGGCTTTCTTCCTGTGTTGATTTTAAGCTTTATTGCATTGTGGTCTGATAGAATGCATGGAATGATTTCAATTTTTTCTTTTTGTATTTGTTGAGGTTTGTTTTGTGCCCCAGCATGTGGTCGATTTTGGAGAAGGTTCCATGCGGTGCTGAATAGAAAGTATATAATTCGGTGCTTGGGTGGAATATTCAGTAGATGTCTGTTAGGTCTATTTGATGTATGGTATTGTTTAATTCAGATGTCTCTCTGTTTATTCTTTGTCTATTTGACATTTCTAATGGACACAGTGGGGTATTTAAGTCCACTTACTAGTGAGTCGAGATTGATCTGTTCCTTAAAGTCCTGTGGTATTGTATTTATGATGTTGGGTGTACCAGAGTTTGTTGCATATATGTTCATAACTGTAATATCTTCTTGGTTAATTGTTCTTTTCCGAATAATGAAGTAGCCTTCATTTTTTTTTTTTTTGGGGGGGTCTTTTTGAGACAGGGTGTCCCTGTAGTTCTGGCTGTCCTGGAACTCACTCTGTAGACCAGGCTGGCCCCGAACCCACAGAGATCCGCGTGCCTCTGCCTCCCAAGTGCCAGGACCAAAGGCGTGCGCCACCACGCCCGACATTTATTTATCTCTGTATGTGTATCAATGTACAGTCTGCATGCAAGTCTGTGCACCCGTGTCGTGCAATGCCACGGAGGTCAGAAGAGGGTTTTGGATTCCCCTGGAACTGGAGTTTCAGACGGTTCTCAGCCGCCATGTGGGTGCTGGGGATCGAACCCGGGTCCTCTGCAAGAGCGGTCGGCGCTCTTAACCGCTAGGCCATCTCTCCAGCCCCTGAAGTAGCCTTCTTTATCTCTTCTGATTTGTTTTAGCTTCAAGTGTATTTTACCAGATATTAGAATTGAAACTCCTGGGGCTGAAGAAATGGCCTAGCGGTTAAGAGCGCCGACTTCTCTTGCAGCAGACCCGGGTTCAATCCCCAGCACCCACATGGCGGTAGTCCTAGGGGAATTCGACGCCCTCTTCTGACCTCCACGGCATTGCACAACACGGGTGCACGGACCTTCATGCAGACAGTACATTCATGCACATGCTTCTCATCCACCCGTGCCCCTTTTCTAAGCCTAGGGAACAATCTGCGGAAGAGGGGGCGTGGTAGAATGTAAAGGCTGCGATTGGGGTGAATGGTGGGGTGAATGGTGAAACTACAACAATATAGACTGGACACTCATTTGATCAACTTGATTGAACATACAAGCGCCCCCTGCTGAATGGTGGGACCCATGAGCTGTGTGGGTTTGGGCACAACTGCTTTCAAATCGGTTTTACATGAAGGATGCTTGTACTCACAAATTATCATTTATTGTTAAAAAAAAATGAAAACAAAACAAACAAACAAACAAAAAAACAGAGAAAGATGTAGGAAAGTTACGACAGAATGCATGACCTGGGATGAGTTGGGGTGGGGTGGGGGGAAGGGAAAGGGATATATGCCTGAACTGAATTGGAAAATGGTGTATGAAATACACAAAGCATCAATAAAAAAATGAAAATTGAAAAAAAAATAAATAAAAATTAAAAAAAAAATAATTGCAACTCCTGTGTAGGAATGAGGCTTCACTTGGCTAGAGCACCATATGGGGTCTGGCCTCACTACCCAAATTACCTTGATGGAGGCCTGGGGCAAGGCTAACCCCCCCCCGCCCCCACAATGTGAGAAATCATGCCTTGCATCTTTGCATTTCCAGGCAGAAAATGTGTCACGTTTCCGCACTATCTTGAGAGCACATCTTAGTTTCACTAGCTTGGTGGAGCCATGCTGGCTCACATCTTCCACAGACACTATGAAACTCCCACGCATCCCCAACTCCCATTCCTGCCTCACAAGCCCTGTAATGTTAGTATAAAAGACCCTCGGCTCCCACCAATAAACTTTCTTGGAATCTCTCCCCAGGCTCTTTCTTGGGTCCCTATCTCTCTCTCTCTTTCTCTCTGGCTCCTGGAATCTTCCCTTCCCTCTCCCTGCCTGGGCTTGAGTCTTAGCGTGCCCACCAGCCTAACATGCTGAGAAACTAGCAACTTGCTCACAGAACTCAGAGGAAGCAACACTCCTGCTTGCTTCTTAGTGCCATTTGCTTCATTTCTCCTTAAGCTAATGCCTGTCATTGAAGACAAGATGGGTTTCCTGTAGAGAACAAGAAGATGGATTTTTGTTTCTTAATCCATTCACCTAACCCGTGTCTTTTGACTGGGCAGGTCGGTCCATTGATATTTGAAGTTATTTTTGAAAGATGTGTATTGTTTCCAATTGTTTTAATTCCTCTATGCCTTCTTGGTTTAACTTTATGTTTCCACAGTTACACCTTCATTTAGTTTTTCTCTTGCCACTTTGGTATAGTTGTTCCTTTCTTCGGTTCTTTATTTTGCTTCAAGTATTCTCTACAGGGCTGGTTTTCTGAACATGAATTCTTTCAGCCTATTCATGTCATGGAAGATTTTTCTTTCCCCTTCAACTATAATGGACATTTTTTCTAGGTAAAGTATTCTGTCTTGGTATCTACGGTCATTTAGAGCCAGGAATATTTTTGTCCAGGCTCTTCTGGCTTTCATAGTTTGCATTGAAAAGTCAGCTGTAATTCTGATGGGTTTTCTTTATGTGTCCTTGGTTATCTCTAGGGGTTTCTCATTGTAGAACTCTTCTATAGGACTGGTAGTGTTTGGTGGGGACATATTATTTGGGGTTTCTATATTATTATGTTTTCATTGTGGTTTTGGCATGTGGATTTCTTTTGTTGTTTGTGGTTCTGATATGAAATTCAACTCTTCCTTTGTTGAGTTGATATTGATTTTGTTTGTATTCCTGATGTACCTAGGTGTTTTTTTTATTAGGTATGGATAGCTTTGTTGGTCAGGACTTCTTGTTCTCTCTTTTGATTTTGTATTGGAGGGACCAGATGGCTCTAGTTCAGCTATTTAGGAGCTCCCACGGAGGTCCAAGTAAGGCACAAATCAGATACTCTCAGGCTTCCTTCTAAGGTATTTACCCCTATTATCCAGCAGACACAGTACAATTTTGGAAACTTGCTAGATGGAGGCTGGATTCAGGTACTCTGAGGCAGTCTAGAAATTTCTGGACCCCTGCTACAGGGCAGAGGAGTCTTGTTTATCTTCCATAGCTACTACTGATGCCTCATCCACTACAGCTAGTTTTATTTTGTGGTTT
Organism: Rhizomys pruinosus; assembly: GCA_009823505.1. NCBI lineage: Eukaryota > Metazoa > Chordata > Mammalia > Rodentia > Spalacidae > Rhizomys > Rhizomys pruinosus. Next base: position 289,386 of record VZQC01001163.1, on the reverse strand, counting down.
GAAACAGTATTGGACTTCCCCCACTAAAGATCAGAGCTTCTGCTTCTATTGTCTTCTGCTTTCATGGGATCAGAATTTGAAGGTTATGAGTGCTTTAACCCATAGGAATTTCTATCACATCATAAATTGCTTCTGTTATTGCCAAACTCATTATAGTCTTACCTACTTCAATCTTCCCTGTCATCAACCTGCCTGCCCCTAGAGTTATCAGAAAACTCCAAATTTCTTTCATTATCAAAGTTGTCACATCCTATAGAGCAACATCACCACCCCTGCACAATTGCTGAAGCACTTCTCCTAGACAAGGTACTAGAAATCTCTTGCTTTGCTAATATTCTCCCTTATCCAGAGTTATGTTCCTTCACAAACTAGTGTTTGTAAAGGACAGTCTTCTGCACTGAGTACTGAAAGCTACAGAAACAAACTTTACTTCTTGCCAGTGTGTTAGTCAGGATCCTTTCAGTTAGTTTAGTCTTTCCCATTCCTGAAAATAAACTCTTACATAATTTTCTTCAGGGTCTTCCTAATGCCACCAATAAATATTTTTATAAGTAACTGTTTTGAATTGATAAATAATAATCACTATATTTATAGAGTATAAAAGTGATGTTTGACACACATATATGATGTAATATTCAAATAATGCTAATTAGCATATCTATCACCTCCACTCTTTATTATTTCTTTGTAGTAAGAACACTGAAGTCTTCAACTTCTTATGGGATATGTTCTGATGAACTAACCATAAGTTGAAGCTATTATAATGCAAAATGCATTACTACATGTCACCTACCAAACAACTTGCAGCACAATGCCATGTAGGTGCTCACTCTTCCAATCACGAGGTTGATTGCGAGCTACATTTGCTGCCAATCCCCAGTATCACACAAAGGAGATTCCTGCTTCATGTTGCTATATCAGGAAGAGATCAAAATTCACAATTTATAGTTTGGTTTCTAGTAAATGTCTATTACTTTTACACTATAATGAAATGATTGTAAGTCATGGGGGCATAAGTAGAACACCTTTTCTAAAATCCATTCATCTATTGATGGACACTCAGGTGGATCCTCTGTTTCAGCTATTATGAATAATAGCAAAAAATAGAACCATTGCTGGTATCTCTTTAGCATGCTCATTTTCATTTCTTAGGTATATACTCAGAAGTGGGATGGCTGGGTCATGTGGGAATTCTATTTTTAGGTGTTTTTATAATTGGCCCACTGTTTCCCAAAATGTCTTTACTAACTTACAATATACCAAGAGTGACTGTTTGCTGAACACCTGCTCTTGAATATCTTTTTCTAGATCCTTCTTTTACCTCATTAAACATCTGCTTTACATAACCTTTTATTTCTGATGAATCTGCTGTGCCATTCATATAGAATGGAATATAGAACAAATCCAAAGGTTGAAGTGTTTGGTGCTTGAATCTCTGGTTCAAACTTTTAATTAAAAGTGTCTGCAGTTCCTTATGTTCTTTGTGTTCTTTGGGAGACTGATTAAGATGTGGTGGCAACAGAAGGAAGGACTATAGCAAGAGAATCACTTGAGCTTCAATATAAGTGATCACACTGATAACTTCTTGTTCTTTTTCAAAAATCTTTTAGCTTAATCTTTAAGTACTATGTGCCTTATTCATGTTTATTGTTCATCTTAAATGTTATTATTCCTAAACAAAACTGTATATGTCTATGTCATTTTATCATCTGATATCTTTGGGAGTCTAATCCTATAGTTTGTTTTGTCTGTGATTCTTGATCACGATAGTTTATTATATGCTGTTATTTTACAATTTTGGATTTTGAATTCAGATTTGGTTGAGCTTTCTCTCTCGTAATCCTCTTCTGCTTTGTTGAAATGTGCCATCTTGGGCTGGAGAGATGGCCTAGTGGTTAAGAGCACTGACTGTTCTTGCAGAGGACCTGGGTTTGATCCCCAGCACCCACATGGTGACTGAAAACCATCTTTAACTCCAGTTCCAGGGGAATCTGACACCCTCTTCTGACCTCCGCGGCATTGCATGAAAACTACATGCAGACAGTACATTCATACACATACAAAAATAAATTAAAAAATTAAAAAAGTGCCACCTCAAGCTACAGCTCTTTTCTTGAGGTTACTTTCTTGGATAGATAATTCCTAGCCTAGGCACATTTTCACCTCATTTGACTTAAAGTGTGGGTGTTCTTTACATCCATAAGGAAAGCTGGGAAGATGTTTATAATACTGGGTAACTGGATAATGTTTATATGTCTATGGGATATAAAATTGCATCTTCAAACTAAAGTGAAGAGAAGCTGCTCTTGTAAATGGTCGGAGGACAAATTTTCCTATAGAAATCCCATTTTACAGCAGATAGTCATATACTACAGAACATTTTGATCAGTGATGAAACACATATACAACAGTGGCCTTGTAAATTGTATCACCCTGCAACATTGTAGCCATCTTGGCTTGCTTTGAGTATACTATATGATGTTTGCATAATGACAAAGTTGCCCAGTGAGGCATTACTTGGAATTTGTCTCCATTGTTAAGCAATGCATGACCATATTTCCTTTGTTTCCGGCCAGAATTTTCCTCTACTGAATGTAAAGCATTCTGAAAGTACTGACTGTGTGTGGAAAAGATGGGATGTTGTACCCTAATTTCAATTCCTTTATGTCAAGAAAGCCCATGACGTTATTTCCTGTACCAACATGGTCTTTAAAAACTCAAATTCTGCCCAGCCACCCAGGATGGTCTGTGCCATGCAGGCCATTGGCGGGTGGCCCACCTTGGCAGGTGCAGTCCAATGCTAGGACCATAGAGAGGAACTGTGTGTGTGGCTAGAAGGTCAGCCAGAGGTGCACACTCTCCATGCCCAGCTGCCCAGGTGGGGACTGGTGGCGGGCCAAAGGATTCAACCCCCCCCACCCCCCACTCAAGCTACTGATACTGAGGTGGAAACTATAAACTGCTGGTGCTGCAGTTTAATGCTGTTGGGAGGATCCAACAGTGTCAGTGATTGGAGGCTGTATAGCCAAAACTGAGGAAGAAACCAACAGGAAGCAAACTGAGTGACCAACCAGTCCTCCATATTAACATTTGAGTTTAGCAACAAAAGGCAAACAAATAAACAAAGGGGGGAAACAACACCAACAACAAAATACATATGCCAAAAACACAACGGAAAAACAATATGGGAAAATCTCAAAATAAATCCCCAACGAACTCAACCAATCCCATAGAAGATCCCAACAACAAGATCTCCCTGGAAGGGAACCAAGATACCGACCTTAGAAGAACAATTGTAGACATATTCAAAGACTATAAAGAACAAATCAGGGGTTGGAGAGATGGCCTAGCGGTTGAGAGCACCGACTGCTCTTGCAGAGGACCCGGGTTCGATCCCCAGCACCCACATGGCGGCTGAGGGCCGTCTGTAACTCCAATTCCAGGAATTGAGAACTCCAGTTCCAGGGGAATCTGACACCCTCCTCTGACCTCCGCGGCATTGCACGACACGGGTGCACAGACCTGCATGCAGACAGTACACTCATACACATAGAAAATAAAAATAAATAAAATAAAAAAAAGAACAAATCAGAGAACTAAAGGGAGAGAACAAAAAACTCATGAATGAACTAGAAGGAAAGAATGATAAACTCTGGAAAGAACTAAAAGGAGAGATTGATAAACTCAGAAAAGAACTAGAGGAAGAGAAATACAAACTCCAAAAAGAACTAGAGGGAGAGAATGACAAACTCCAGAAGGAGGAAGTAGAAACATTGAAGAGATCTCAGGCTGAAAGAAAAAAGAAACTGACCATCAAAGCAAGGAGCTACAAGAAAAGAATGAAGAGCTCCAAAAGGAAGTGGAAATACTGAAGAAATCACAGGATGAAATAAAAAAGGAAATTGAACATTCATCCAATCAGCAGGAAAGGATGGGAAAAAGCCTCAGAAGCAGAATGGAAGAAGCAGAAAAAATAATATCAGACCTACAGGATAACACAGCACAGCTAGAAACCTTAAGTAAAGATTATGAAAAATTAAAAAAAAA
>VZQC01001163.1:98789-282859 GCA_009823505.1 Rhizomys pruinosus | reverse complement strand
AAAAAAAGAAACCCATCTCACCCTCAAGGACAGACAGCACCTTAGAGTGAAAGGATGGAAGAAAATATTCCAAGCAAATGGTACCAAAATTCAAGCAGGAGTGGCTAGTCTAATATCAGACAAAATAGACCTCAGAGTAAAATTAATCAGAAAAGACAAAGAGGGCCATTATATCCCTATCAATGGAACAATTAACCAGGAAGATTTCACAATCTGAAATATTTATAACCAAACTCTGGTGCACTGAACTTTATAAACATAATCCTTCAGGACCTCAAGACACAGATTAATACCAGTACACTAATAGTGGGGGACTTCAATACCCCACTGAGCCACCTGGATACATCAACTGGACAAAAAATAAACAGAGAGACATCAGAACTGAACAATACAATACACCAAATGGACCTCACAGAGACTTCACCAGTAAGGAAGTAAAGATGGCTGAGAAACATCTTAAAAAGTGTTCAACATCATTAGTAATTGAGGAAATGCAGATTAAAACTGCACTAAGGTATCATCTCACTCCAATATGACTAGCCAAGATCAAGAAAACAAAAGACACCAAATGCTGGAGAGGTTGTGGGGAAAGGGGAACATTCATCCACTGCTGGTGGGAATGTAAACTGGTACAACCACTGTGGAAAGCAGTGTGGAGAACCCATAAAAAACTCAAAATGAGCCTACCACCTGACCCAGTCATACCACTCCTGGGTATATACTCACAAGATGCATCCTACCACAAAGATACATGCACAGCCATGTTTATTGCAGCTCTCTTCACAATAGCAAAGACCTGGACCCAACCCAAATGCCCCTCAACTGATGACTGGATAACAAAAATGTGGTACATCTACACAATGGAGCTCTATGCAGCAGTAAAGAAAGATGACATCATGAGCTTTGCTGGCAAATGGATGGAACTCAAAGCAATTATACTAAGTGAAGTAATACAGTCCCAGAAAAAAAAAAAGAGGCAAATGGTTTCCCTCATTTGTGGATGCTAACACCAAATCCCCAGTTGGCAGGCAAAGTGAGCAACTTTATTACTACATTTCATTGTATCTGAAAGCAACTGTGCTATTTCAATGTGAATCTATAAATGATTTCTAGAATTGTCCTACCACTTATACTCACACATTGTAATTACCATATATAGATGGAGGATATGTAGTCACATTCTAAAAAAGGAATGTAAAATTACATGACTTTATGCCTGCATGCAAATTCACTGTTAAAATGTGACTCTTCAAATGTGTTTAGGAATCAATCTATAGTTTATTTTCAGAATTTTTAATTTTGACTTATGTGTGGAGTGTATATATGCATATTTTGGAATAATATAAAATAAAAAGATAAAACCTTAAATTCTGGGTGGAAAGGTTAGAAAATCTCCACTCGAGTACCCAGGCTTGAGTTTTCGACTTCTTCTTCTTTTCTGACCTTTGAAAGCTTCCTGTTAGAAGGTGGGTGTTGAAAGGGTTTAAGTGCAAGTTTCAAATGATGTTTATTTTTACCTGTGGCATGGGCATTTAGTACCAAATTCTGGGTGGGGGGAATATTTGGTTTGCCCTATTAGTAGCAATTAGTTATCTTATTTAGTGCTATCTCCCAAATATTGGAGAAAATGGTGGGCAGATAGTAAGTTGCATCATGCATTTGTTGAATAAGTGATTTTTAGATTAAGGAATCAAATGTAGGGGCCAGGGTTGTTGCTCAGGGATAGAATACTTATTTAGTATTCCTTAGTAATGCCCTGGGTTTATTTGCTTGAAAAATGTATAATAAGGACAATAACATTCATGAATTTTCAAAAGAAGTTCAGAAAATAGTTTATGAAATTTTATAGCCCCAATCAAAGATAATAAAAAAATGACACTTACGGTGAGTTGTTGCTCCCTCATGGACGTTCATATAATCTATGAAGAGACCAGATTCTGCCATGGTTATAAGGGGAAATGCTGCTGTGTCCAAGAAGTAGAAAATTGCTTTTGGATATCATTCTGCTCCATTTATTGTTCCAAAAGAATGAATCACGTTCTAGGCAGGAGTAATCTCCCTAGATTTATTTATTTATTTATTTATTTACTTATTTACTTGTTTACTTGTTTACTTATTTATTTATTTATAGTCCTACCTCCTCCATGATCTCACACTTCTTAGCAGTTTTCTCACAGAGCAAAATTGCCTATATGTGAGCAGTTTTTCTAAATCATAAATAAACATGAATGTCAATCTATTCCACTCACTTTTAGAAAAATCCTAATAAAAATTCTCCACCCTATCCTTGACCCCTCATCTACGAGTCCATTTAGATAAGGATTCTTTCTCTTGCTCTCACTAGGTGCCTCAATGTTCATGACAGGACTTGCCCTTGGGTCCTTCAGTTTCTGTAGGGATTTTCCCCTTAGGAATTTGGCCACTATCAGAATAATCACAAGCACAGGTTAGACGGAGAAAGTGGCCAACTAGAGGTCAATCAAAGGATAGTTCTAGAAACCTGGATTACTTCTCCAGCTTTCTGGACTATTCTAGATGAGGAGTAATGACCTGCTGTTTCTAGAAACATTTTCCAATTGCCCAGGATTATAAACATCTTCCCAGTTTTCCTTATGGAGATAAAGAACACACATACTTTATGTCAAACAAGGTGAAAATATTATGGCTAATGAATGCCAAATAATATTTATATACACTATGTGCCTTTTAAAAATTTTGAAACACATTATTACATTTGAATACAAGTCCAGTAGTTCTTATGCATTGTTGCTAAGAAAATTCCGTCACCTTTTGTAAGAGAGGCAAGACTATTATGAAAGATATTAAAAAATTATCAACATGCCCCTCTCACCTAATAAATTAGGAAGGAATTTAGGGAAAATTTAAATAAATGACAAGTCAGACTACATTTATATTGATATGTTATGTATTTAGAATCATCTTCTTCTATGGACTGAATCTCCATATGACAAAAAGTAGATTTCTCATGGCTCTAATCTCAGATTTTTTTCAAGGAGTACTTCAAAGCTACTTGATTTTGGACAAAAGTATCTCTACAAATATATAATGGAAAGTCACCTACTTCTTAGTAGAGCTTTGTTAAATATGAGTCTGTGAATGATTTTGACTTTATATAAATTAAATTAAATGTCAGAGAGAGTGTTTGGTTGTCCACTTAATTTCAGGATTTTATGAGTCCTTTATGACCTTAGGCCAATTACTAAATCTCTCTGAAATTTGCCTCAGCTCAAAAACTGGGATAATCATATCCAGATCTAAGAATGAGTCTAAGAACTAAATCCAATCATGCCTCAGAAAAGCAATAAGTACTAAGTACTGTACCTTCAGACACTCCAAACCAAGGTTATGTCTGTCTCAGTCCCAGTTCATCTTTAGTAGGTAGCATATCAGCTGACTCATAGGGACTGCTCAATACAGAATCACTGAGTGAATAATAAATTGTCTTTTTTGAACATGAGCAAGGGTATGTCTGTCTCAGTCCCTTCTGTGTCTCTAGAATGTAATACATGGGTTGACTCATAAGGGATGCTCAATACAGACTCACTGAGTGAATAATAAATGTCCTTTTCTAAATATGATTCAGTCTCTTGCTAACACTGAAGTCCAAACCATGGAGAGTCTCTTGTTTTCTCATTAGTAAAATGTAAAGTTTGGAATAAATGATCAACATAGTTCCTTCCAAATGTGACACTCAGTGATTCCAGAAATCCTTACTCTTGGGACCCTGTGACCTCATTGTTCTGTAGAAGTATCATTATCTAGATGAAGGAAAAACCCGATTTTCAGAAGATATCTGAATTTTCAGTTTACAATATGCAAAATAGAGGTCATCTTGACCTGTTCATTCAGTTTGGGAAAAATTTAAAAAAATTAGTAATGAATAGTTAATAGCAGTAGCATCCAAATTCACTTGTACAGACAGTCTACTGAGTAATTCTTACTCCAATTACTAACTCTGTAGAGGAGGAAAATTTCTCATCGGTGAATCATGATTCTAATAAAATCTCCAAGGGCTGGTGTAAATACTTTTAAAAACACTAGTGCTTATTATTTCATGAGAGCTGTTGAGAAGATAAGGCATTGTTTATAGTTACAGCAATATATAGGAAAATGAAACTCACACTCCCTTCTTCTTCCAGACATATTCTTAGGCTGGGAATATTTGTCTTGATTAAGCATGATTCCAAAATGACAACTCAGAGAGCTCACTCAAGGCCTTCACTACTATAGGATGATAATGAGCAAGGGGCAGATGCCAAAGCTTATATGGGTGGATAGCCTTTTGGAGACTCCAGTTCAGATTTGTCTGTATATTGACTTGGCTGGTGGATGACCTCCACCTGTAACCCCAAGTCCCTAAATATTTACAGATGGGGTTGTGAAGCTCTGCTGAGGTAACTTTTGTGAACAATTGGCTGAGAGGATATTGGAGGAATCTTTACCATTTGATTATGTGAATTGGGTTTTTAATCACAGCAATATGATTCCTCTCCTCTGTGGAGCTTTGGAAAGTCCATGATGCTATTAAAATAGGAATGGGTGGACTGTCTGGGGAAATCCAGAGCCTGTGATTCAATTATAGGGGCTTTCACATGGCCAGTAAGTACTCAGAAATTACAAAATCAAGTTGAGTCCAAACACAGTCCAAATGTTAAATTGATCATGTTGATCATATTTTAGTCATGCTATTATCTAGAGCTAGATACTAACATGAGGGAGCAGACCATGAGCTATTTGTTCATGCAAGTGGTTTATATCTGCTTTTCACTTCTTTGGGCAGCGTAAAATATAAATTTACTTTGGCCCATGAAAAATTATCAAATCAAAAAGACAGTCTTTCTGATTTCTTCTGTAGATGGCTTGTCATCTGTCCTTAGATCTATAGTCCACCTGAGCTACACTTTTTGTCATCAAAGCTGCTTCTTCCTCTACTCTATCTCATCTTCCATATGCCATCCCTTTCCTGTTTTGTTGGCTCTTGTTAGTCTGCACCTTGACATTGGCTGGGGGTGGTGGCGCATGCCTTTAATCCCAGCACTTGGGAGGCAGAGGCAGGAAGAGGCAGGCAGATCTCTGTGAGTTCAAGGCCAGATTGGTCTACACAGTGAGTTCCAGGCCAGCTGGAACTATAGGGAGATCCTGTCTCAAACAGACAAAAAAATAATCACTCACATAATGTTAGAGCCAGCAGTGAACATCCATCTGTCTAAAGGCCTTTTTTCTACTTGGACAGAAATTGTAAGTAGGAGACAGGAAGATTTTCTAACGCTGAAGGACCTGGGTTCTAGGGTGCCTCAGGGCTGGGGCTGGACTAGGGGACCCAGCGAGTATAGATCCATGCTCTGAGAGATGGGGGCTGTTGCTCTAGGCTTTAGAAGCTGGAGACTTAAAACTCAAGTCACTCAGATTAGAGGCTTCTTGTTCCAGGTTTCTTTGCCAAAGCTCTTGATTTATCTCCCAGAACTAGACAATAAGACCCCACTGCTCAGGACAGGACATGCTTCTGAGATAGGACTTTAAGTAATGGAGCAGGAACTGACCTGGACACTTTCCACCTGCTAGATCATATGCACACTGCTAAGGGAGAAAATCAATCAGTGGTCCAACCCAGCCCTAAAGCCCAATAACAATAATGATCTCCACAGCAAACTACCTCTGCTGGTGCTGCAGTGGCACTGTTGTCTGAGGATAATCAACAGCTATGGAATTGGACTTGGAACTCTCTCGATGGGAGTGAACTCATGAGAACCACTGTAAACTCAGCCAAGTACAGGGTTGGAGAGGACAGAGGGCCTAGAGAAAAGCTATCTGTGTCCTATCTCTAGACAAGCGACATTTCTTATCATAGGCTAAATATGGAATCTTATATTTACAGACAAGTACCATATGCCACTTATCAAAGAAGCTTCTCTTTGCAACAGATGGAGGCTTCTGCAGAATCCCACAACTGAGCAGATAAAGAATACATATATCTGAAGGATGCCCAGTGCTAGGAGACACAGCCACAGTTGAACTTCTACATCTGGAATCAGGGGCAGAGAGAAAACGAGTGGGTCGCTCAGTTCTCGCCAGTGAAGCTTCCTTATACAATAGAGGGAGATGTAAACAGAGGAGCACAACTGGCTAAGCTTCAGAGAATGGAACCTCCGGAGTGTGTGTTCCTGGATAGGACCCCTGGATTAAACTCTACCCACCCAAGGCTCAGGGATAATTTCAGAAGAGTGGACAGAAAGATTGTGAGAGCCAGAGCTGGTGCTTGAACGTACAGAGGCAGTGGCCTACAGATGACTGGAAGCTTTCACATGTGAGCTTGTGGCAGTGTTGGCATCAGGCATGTTACCCATGCCAACTCAGACAAGGTCTCAGAGTGGAGCAAGAGAAATGGGTGGGAGATTGGCCCTGGACTGAGAGCTACAGGAGACTGAGTACTGCCGTGTGAGGAAGAGTGTGCCTTACCTAAGGTGTGCTGACTAGACTCCAGTGGATATATTTGCATGGACATCTGGGTTCAAGACTAGATATGGCTTGGCTTTGATGTTGTCATGCAAGAGTTATGATGGGGTATTGGGGAATGGGAGGAACTGGGTTTCATTAGGAACCATTTCATGAGATGTAAATGTTCAATAAAAACAACACAAAACAAAGCAAAACAAACCAATGGCCCCAGCACTCGGAAACTGTTGTAATTGTCAGCTCTCAGCAGCAATGGGTGGCAGCAACAGGCAGCACCTTCTAGCATTCCAGCTTCTGCGCTCTGGTGCTAGAACCTTCAACAGAAAGAGCACTCCAGCTCTCGGGCTCAGCGTGGCAGGATACCTGGCCATTCACAAAGCCTGCTGTTGTAACTTGTGTAACAACTGTTGTACAGGGGTTTTGTGGCTGAGTTCTTTGACCTTTAAGGCTTGGCAGCGCTCTGGGAGTGTTCTAGTATCAGGGAGCAGGGTTTCTCACCTTCATCTCCTCACAGGGCTGCGGCTACCCTCTTATTGCTCACTGCTACTGCCCCCCCTCCTCTGTTTCTGTCTCTTTTCGTGTTATCACCTGAACCTGATTTACTGATGATAAAAATTAAAAACTGACAAGAAAAGACCACTCAGTGGGAGGATGTCTCCCAGCTGGCTCACAAAATGTGTCACACGGCTCGCTTATCTAGCCAGAAAGAGGGTGTAGTAAGGGTGTCTGCGCAAATTATGGCAGACCTCCATGGAAATGAAGGACTGTGCTTGCACCAATCACAGGCCTTCTCCTTGAAGTATCCCCCTCTGGCCTAGGTGAAATTGTCTGCAGAGTAAGCAGAGTAATTTAGAATACACTGACATTTTATGACAAACATCCGGTGTACACTGTCTGAAATAGTCATGTCTGAGACTTCAGGAGCTAGAATCGTGTTTCAGCAGCAAGCAGCTATGGTTGCCGTGCAGTTTCCTCGGCGCCTCTGTGGCATGCTCAAGGTATCCAGTGCTAGCATGAGGTAGTCTAGCTGGCTGATAGTCCTTCACTCAGTGCAGCCAGGGGACCAAGGGCTGGCCTAAGAGCTATCAATTAGGGAGTCAAATAGCCCAAGCTTCAACGTTTTAGATCATTTAAAGGAAAAATAAACATTGAATGACATGCTTATACAAAGGCTTCTCATTAACATTAACAGTGCTTTAATAGTATTTCTTTTTTTTCTTTTTTTTTTTTTTGTATGTGTATGAGTGTACTGTCTGCGTGCAGGTTTGTGCACCCGTGTCGTGCAATGCCGCGGAGGTCAGAAGAGGGTTTCGGATTCCCATGGAACTGGAGTTCTCCCGAACCGGAGTTTCAGACGGTTCTCAGCCGCCATGTGGGTGCTGGGGATCGAACCCGGGTCCTGTGTAAGAGCGGTTGGCGCTCTTAACCGCTAGGCCATCTCTCCAGCCCAATAGTATTTCTTTAATAGTGCTGTGATGGTTTGATTTTTGTTGTCAACCCAACTGGATAAAAAAGTGCCTAGGAGGGGCTGAGGAGATGAGTCACTGGTTAAGAGTACTGGTTGTTCTTGCAGAGGACCTGGGTTTGGTTCCCAGCACCCACACAGTGGCTAACAACTGTCTGTAATTCCAGTCCCAAGGGATCTGAAGCCTATTCTGATCTCTGTAGGCAGTGCATGACACAAGTGCCTTTACATACATGTAGGCAACACACTCATACACATAAAATAAAAAATAAAAATAAAATATTTGTTAAAATTAAAAATAGGAAATTTGTAAAGCATATCCTGGGAGATGTCAGCGAGAGCATTCCTTGATGCAATCATAATATGAAGGCATTACTGGGAGGTGGCAAAGGGTATCGGGTAGGGCCTAGCTGGGGTGAGTCGCTGAGAGTGTGTCTCGAGGCTATATTGGGTTCTGCCCCTTCCTATGGTTCTTTTCCTGTTTATTGACTGCCATGATGTAAATAGCTGTCCCATGTAGCATGCTCACACTGCTTATTCTGCCCAAACCCCTAAAACCAAAAGACTATGGACTAAACATCTGAAAATGTAAACTGCAAATATGATTCTTCTTAAATTGTTCATGTCAGGCATTTTGGTCACAGTAAGGATGAAGTAGTACAAGTGCTTTTACAGTGGTCGACTCCTGCTCTGGATGCCAGGCTCCCTGGAATCTCTCTCAGTAGGACAACTGCCATTGCGGCCTCCAAGTAGAACATCTTTATCATTTCTTCACTTGAAACTCAGGCTTTTTCTATTTTTTCAGTGTCTCTTCTTTGTTATTATACTCTCTTCTAAGTGTCCTGAGAAACTCAAAATTACTCAACTAGAAAATGCTGAGCTGTAATGTTCTCTCTCAGTCTTCCACCTTCCAGACCACATCTTGAGGGCTTTGTTGTTTTTCTTAACTGAGTGTTGTGAAATTGAGGAAATCCTGAGAATTATGCCTCCAGCCCTTTCTGTTTCTCCTCATTAACCTTCTTTCCTTTGTTTGATTCCCTAAGATAAACTCATGGAAACTGAGAAGCTTCAAGCTTTCTCCATGGACCCTAGGGACACTTAGTATAGGCCCGGATGATTTTCAAGACTTAGCCTTTCTACTGTGCCCTCTGATGGGCTGAAGGGCTCTATGGCTGTGCATGTCCACAGATTCTCTCCTAGCTAGTCTGGTATACCCATACTGAGAATCACAGTGTAGGGAGGGTGGTAAGTGCTCCTAGCTGAAATTGGCTGCATTTCATGAGCACCACTTTAAAAATTAGACCCCTGGCTCTTAACTATCACTTATCTCACCCCCATCCTCCTTCTTTCACTGGGGGATATCTTTACAATGTCTGAAAACATTTGTTTTGCTTGTCACAATTGGAGGAGAAGTGAGTTGCTTCTGCCATCTACTAGGTATGACCAGTCTGCCTTACACATTTTACAGTGCAACCTCCTTACACAAAGGGCTAGAAATAGGGAGATTTCATTAGTGTATGGGATGAAATACTTTGTTAAAATGTCCACATGTAAATACTTCTTTTTCAGATAATCTAAGTAGTTGTGGAAATTTCTGGAAGGGTCAATGAAGTCCTAGAGGGCCAGTGAGCATCTGAGTTGGGGGCATAGTTCAAGGAGCCTGAAGTGCAGGGACAGCTTGGTCAAGCCATGTCATTCTCAGAATGTAGCTCACCAGGGAAGATAAAACGGAAGAATAGAGAGCCTTTGCTGGGGCCGAGCTGCACCCATTTTCTGAACCTTTACTGCTTGAAATAATTAGCCTGTTCGATCAGGATGCATAATCTTAAGGTCATATTATCTTGTGTTTCTAATCAAGCTGAGAAAATGACAATTCAGTCAAGAGCAAATGTTTATAGGGAAAGCAATAATTCAGAATGGTTGCTAGGGGTGCATTGGATGCTTTGAAGAGACATGGAATTTATTAACAGGGACACAGCGTGCTGGCACTCAGAGGGGTTAGCACAGTGAAAGAGAGTAAAAGTGGAGGGGCTCTCAAACCTGAATGGAACCCTCCCCCCACTCACAGGAGCGGCCATCAGTAAGGTAGAAGCTAGCCAATTGCTTTCTCTGGTAATATTAACAAACTCGAAAGATGCTTTTTGATTGGGTTATTAGAAGGGTGGACCTAAGAAAAGATGAGGGACTAGTCCCTATAATCCGCAGATATTTCTACTCAAAAGAGGGTTTGGCAAGACCAGGGCAAGTCTAAAATAACAAAGTTAACACTGAAAAGTATCTTTATTATGTTTTGATTTCACAGAAAATGTAGACTTGTAAATAACAATAGTTCTTAGTATCAACCAACATGACACTTTTATTAGTTTGTAGAAGTAGGAGGTTTGATTTAATATGTGAATATCTGGATGAAAGAAAGAAAAGAACACAAAGGAAAACCCAGCCAGGGCTAGAACAAGTAAGACTTAGAAAAATAATGATCATGTTGGGTTTTGCAAACCACCCGTCACCTTGCTGATCCCCAAACAAATGTAAGGACCATACTCATGGATGAGCCAAACTTCTCTCTGCCTAGGTAAGGAGAAGGTCAGGGTCAGCTAGATGTACCTGTCAGTTCACAGTGCATTGCAGGGGTACATCACATGCCTGACAAAAGCTATGTACCACCAGTTTGGGAACTGGCAAGGTCTGTTTGTTGAGTACAATTCTTGCTCTGAAGATAAGGAAACCCAGGTTGAAGTACAATAAATAGACACAAAGGAAGGTTCTGGTCCATTGGACATTTGCTCTGAGCCTCTATTTGGAAAGCAGCAACAGTGAAGGTAAATGTTTCAGCTGCATGAGACAACACCCCCAGGCCAGCCTCTAAAAATTGAGAATAATAAGATTCTGGCCTGACAATGCCATCCAGCAGAGTGCATGCATGGTCTTGCCAGGCTCTGTGAGCCTGCTGTAGGTCTACCACAGATGACTACAGAGCCTGGATAGTCAATGGGAAGCTCAAATTTCTGAATTTAAGGATGCTGTCTTAGAAAAAAAAAACAATGCAATATCTGACTTTTCATCACTTGTAACAATTCTGAGATAAAGGAATATAGTTGTGATGATTTCAAAATGCATCTTGAAATGAATGTTGATTGCTTCAAGTAGAGCTATACAAAGGGTAAGGAAGACCTGAGTCCTTCCTGGTCCTAGACCTTTGAGTCCCAGGAAGGAGGTGCTGGGTAGAAGCTACAGCAGGAAGAAGGGCAGGTGTGACCAAGGACAGTAGAAACTGCTATCATCCTTGATCACAGAGATCCCCAGTCACTTGGCAAAAGCTTGTGGTTCTTGTCTCTATTTCTCCTCCCATTGACTAGCTCCTCTCTAATTGCATGTTTTATTTCCTACAAAACTGGGTACATTAATTTTTTTATAATACTTTTATTGATGTTTTGTGTATTTCAGACATCATTTTTCAGTTCAATTTAGACATATTCCCCTTTGTCTTCCCCCCACCCCACTCCAGTTCATGCATTCTACCATACATGACTTGCATTTTTCTCTCAGTCTAAAGACTTTCTAAATCAAACAGCAGCTGTGCAGGAAATAAGGTCAACAGCTGACAAGTGAGACCTCATCAAACTCAAAAGCTTCTGTACAGCAAAAGAAACAATCAAAGAAGTGAAGAGAAAACCCACAGAGTGGGAGGAAATCTTCACCAGTGATTCATCTGCCAGAGCATTAACATCCAGAATATGTAGACTACTCAAAAACCAAAGAATTAAGAAAACAAATGACTCACTCAAAAGATGGAGTAAAGAGCTGAACAGAGACTTCACTAGTGAGGAAGTAAAGATGGCTGAGAAACATCTTAAAAAGTGTTCAGCATCATTAATAATTAAAGAAATGCAAATTAAAGCCACTCTAAGATATCATCTCACTCCAATAAGATTGGCAAAGATCAAGAAAACAAAAGACACCAAATGCTGGAGAGGTTGTGGGGGAAAGGGGAACATTCATCCACTGCTGGTAGGAATGTAAACTCAACCACTGTGGAAAGCAGTGTGGAAAACCCTTATAAGACTCAAAATGAGCCTACCACCTGACCCAGCCATACCACTCCTGGGTATATACCCACAAGACTTATCCTACTGCAAAGATACATGCACATCTATGTTCATTGCAGCTCTCTTCACAATAGCGAAGAGCTTGGAACCAACCCAAATGCCCCTCAACAGATGAGTGGATAACAAAAATGTGGTACATCTATACGATGGAGTTCTATGCAGCGGTAAAGAAAGATGATATCATGAACTTTGCAGGCAAATGGATGGAACGAAGCCGTGAAGCCATTATGCTAAGTGAAGTAACACAGTTCCAAAAGAAAAAAAAACCCAAACAAACAAACAAACCAACAAATGGGGAATGGGTTCCCCCATTTGTGGATGCTAGTACCAAATCCCCCAATTGAAAGGCAAGCTGAGCAACGTTATTGTTATATTTCTTTCTAGCTGAAAGCAACTGTGATGTTATAATGTGAGTCTCTTACTGAGTCCTAGAATTAACTTACCACCTACTTTCAGACATAGTAATTAATGTATATGGGCAGAAGGTATATATTCATATTTTAGAGTAATATAAAATTAAAGGGGAAAATGTGAACTCCTAAACATATATTGCAGTTAACATACAGTTTATTCCTGGAGGACATAATTCTGGTACACATATGACGTTTATATAGGCATATTTTGGAGCAATACAATTGGGAGGAAACCACAACAACATAAGGACTGGGTCAAGGAATGGACTGCTATAGTTAAATTCTGCCCCAAACAATAAACCTTTGTAGAGAAAAACTTTAGAATTGAAGAGCTTTTGGTGAGTGACTCTGGATAAGGAGATGTTCTGGGGCCCTCAGGAATCTGCCAGGCAGGGAGAGTGCACAGAGCTGGAGCTGAGTGTGATCACAGCTCTGGGGCTTCTAAGCTAAGGCTTAAGACATTTGAGAGAGGGAACTGACCTCTTGAGGCAGGGCATCGATTCTTTCAGACCATTACAGGATGTGTGGGGTACAGTAAATGAAGGGCTACTTGACAAAACATGTCTCAAGACTATAGACAACAGTCAGCAACACAAACCAAAGTACTGAAGCAAATCTATTGATAAAAAGCAAATCACAGACTAAGCCTTAGGGCCATGTTCAGGTTACATTGTAGAAAACTCCAGGGAACTAGTCAAGATGTACTGTAGAAATTTATTCAGATATTGCAGAAAATTAATTAAAATAAATTAAATTATCTCAGGCCTAGGAAACTAATTTATAGTAAGATTTTTATTGGGAGAAAATCTGTAAGGGGATTTGACCTGAATGGACTGTCTCCTTATTTTGTTTGAATAATTATTGCCACACATTCCTCTAAAAATCTTGAGATAATCAAGATTTTAGTGTATTTCAGAATCCTAGAATATCATTCCTCTTCTGACCCCTAAAGAAAATGAGTTTGAAATTATCTTTTACCTGTTTTAATTTTTTTTTTCAAATAAGTGTCTTCTTTCAGAGTAAAAGCAGATAAAAACATTTCACTCTCTTATTTTGCCCTCCTCAGTGAAGACTCTGTCAAGGGCTGTCACAGTGTCCCTTGACAGGGACTGCCACAGTATCCCTCACACACTGGGACACAGTTAATAGATTTTAGTTGTCGGTAGACCGTGCTTCCTTGATCCTGATCAGGAGGGATATATCTCAGCGCGCGCGCGCACACACACACACACACACACACACACACACGCACACGCACACACATACAATCAGATCTAAACATCTCAGGAATAAAAAAAAGTGATGGACACTGTAATGGAAACTAAAATTACTTAAGACTCCACTGAGTTCTGGCTAAGGTACATAATTCTCACATTCTCTTATAGTGAGGTCCCGTTGGTGATAGAGTAGTGCGGTTACAGATGGCATTCATAGGGATCCTTTCACTTTTCACTTTTCTTGATTTTAGTTTCCTCAAGCTGGCTGGAGCTAAGGTATCCTCTATGACTTTTTACCTGTCCTAATTAGATTAATGGGTTTAAGACTTCAGGGTTAGCAGACAGACATCTGGGACACAGCACCAAATTTCCGGGATACTGTGGAGGCTTTCATGGGGATCCAAAAGCCATGAGCCCCTTTTGCTACTAGAATAGCCAGGTCTTAGCAAGAGGGGCTCATGGCTTTTGGACCCCCATGAAAGGCTCCACAGTATCCCGGAAATTAGGTGCTGTGTCCCAGATGTCTGTCTGCTAACCCTGAGATGCTACTTCCTTGCTCCATCTTTTTTAGTTGCTGGATCCGTATAATAAAAAGAGGACAGATGTAGATGTGGCTCAGGGGTGGGAGACTTGCCTGACATCTATAACACCCCCAACATCAGAGGGGTTAGGGAGGGAGGAAGAGAAGCATAGAGACAGAGAGAATAAGTCAGAGAAAGAGAAAAGAAAGAATACTGTGAGTTAGAGGAGGGGTGGGGGTTAAGGAGTTAGTTCAGCCTTTTTTTTTTTTCTTAGTGTTTTTGAGACAGGATTCCCCTGTAGCCCCAGCTGTCCTGGAATTCACTATATAGTCCAGGCTGGCCTTGAACTCTGGCTGGCCAGAGACCTGCCTGCCTCTGCCTCCCAAGTGCTGGGATTACAGACATGCTCCACCATGACCAGCCCCTGAGTTCAGCCATTTTTAAGAAGGCTAGGAGGCAAATACTAGTTCTGACAAAGAGCTCCAGCAGTTCATTTTCCATGGGTCTTAGTCCATGGCCCAAAGAAATATGGAAAAACATTAAGGCCAAAGTATGAAATGATGAGAAAGCACTAATTTGATACTGAATGCATACAATGAAACAGCTTGTTCATTAATAGAGCTCTGGGAAGAAATAATATTTAGATCATGAACCAAATTGCACAGCCTGATGAGAAGTAACCTCATCAAGTTCACCTCTCTTTTACTCCACTTTGAAAAAATGGGACAAGACACTGCTTCTCTGACTGTCATCTTTTGGCTGATGGCAGAAGCCAACCACTATTTGCATACTGTTCCCATAGTTACAGTTGGGTAACTAAAATATAGCCTCCAAATTAGAGTTTGAAATGTAATACAGTAGTGTTACCAACCATAAAGGCAAGGCTATGTGTGATTTTCTTTAGGCTACTGAATAACATCTCTTGTAATCATGAAGCAAGCACAATTAAAAGCGACAGGCCTCTCAGCTTGGCGGGGCCTAGCCGATGCTCCTCGGCACACAAGGATCATACTCTTGGACATCTGTCTATGGAAAAGGCGGTCCTAGGCATGATCTGGCTCTGCAAACTTCTCTGTCAGCACTGCACTGGTCTTGCTATCCCCAAAGTTTGCATTCTTTAAGTTGTTTCAATTACAAAATTCCACTGGTCACATGCATGAGACCAGATAGGAATTTTGTCTCTTTTTTCTTTAGCTGTATAAACACATTTTCTGATACTCCACTCACTAAGTTATATTTGACCATATTTATCCAGTAGTTACAGATACTGCCAGACCATCCATCCTCCTTCAAATTCTCTCCAGAACCCAATGAGAAGGAAGGCTATCCCCCTACCCCCACTACACACACACACACACACACACACACACACACACACACACACACACCAAGGGGACAGTGATTTCCTGAGATGTTGGCTGCTGGGAAGGTTTAAAATGTCACTGGTCAAGCATCCCCGCCTTGTGACATCAGAGTTTAATATGCAATAAATGCTTTCATAAAATATGTTTTAAACCTGAAGTTTATTGAAAGCTATCCTTCTCCAAGAAATCACCAAAAATGGTGGCAGTGGTTATCACTTAGACAAAACCTTGGCTTGATCATTTTAAGAATTCAACTGAATTTGGCAGCAGTTGATTCTGCTTTCCTCACCCGCCCCTCACCTCCAATAGGAAGTATGGACTGTCTTAACTGTATACATTTGTGGGAAGAAACAGAAAAAGCTCCTTTGAGATGCTGTTTCTTTCCATGGCCAAAAAGGGAAAGAGGAAATATCTAGGTGACAGTGGTGGGGGCTCCTTTAACAGCCTGTCATACCATTTCCAAAGAGAGCTCAGCAGGAAGAGAGGTGACCCCAGGATGCTCAAGATGATAGAAAAGGTATACTCTATGTGCAGCATGTGGCCCCCCAGTCCTGGGTCCCCAGAGAAGGGAAAGAAACTTCTGCTGAGATGAAGGCCACATGCTTTAGGAAATTGCCCCCACAGACAACCCAGAGGTCCAGTGTCCTTGCAGATGCAATTGAGTCCTTGAGAAGGGAAGAGGGATGCTGACCTCTGCAGGGGTCATGTAGGGGTTGTCCAGTCGGCACTCTCGGGAGCTTTGCATGTGTGCACGTCCAGGGCCTCCAGGCAGTCCTGACAGCGCACAGCGCAGCACCAGTGGAATTTACACTCGCACTTGGTCATCCGGGTGACATGGGAGGTATCATAGCCTCTCCCACAGCACATGACTTCACAGCTGTCCATGCCTCGGGAAGTCAAGTTACATACACGACCTGCTGTACCCAGGGAGCCTGAAAGACAAGCCAGAGAGATGTTACTGAAGAGGTCCAGGTAGAATAAACAGGCGTAGCCTGAAGAGGCAGGACAGCCATCCTGGAGAACAGAGCCTGGCCCAATGTCCACGTAGCCTGGTGCCGAGTCCCTGCTTGGCAGGCCCCTGAGTGTCTCTCTATGTAACTGAGAGACACCCAGCAGGCAAAGTATAGGAAGAGTTTTCCAGAAGCTTTAGATCTGGGGTAAGTTGAATCTAGCACTATTCCTGCTTTTAACTTGATTTGACTTTTCACAATAATCTTACCTTGCCTTAGATTGAAAGACCATTGGGTGGACAGGGCTAGATAAGAAAGAAAAAAAGGATTTATCCCAGTTCTTCATCTTCCAAACCAAAATCACACAAAGGAAGCAGTGGTGAAAGTCAGCTTTCTCCAAATTTGGGAGGTATGGAATTCTAGAAATGAAGGGATTCAATCTCTGTAGATTCGCTTACAGTGGCTTAGTAGAAAGAAACCAGAACTGTGGTTGCTCGTAGGGCTGCTGGGTATCATTTCTGTGAGGCGCTGAGGATGGAAGACACGGCCTGGCTCATCACTAACTCTCTCTTTTCCCCTTGTAGTCTAGCTGGCAACAGATGCATATGAAATACCTGTTCGAGGCCACCTCCAGGCTTTCAAAGAACAAAATTGGTATCATTTTAGTTAATGTTGTTTTGACTAATCGGTGCTATATTTGTGAATGGCAATCCATGTTTATGTATCTGTTTCTTGAATAGGAATTCCAAAGACAGAGCTGGGTGTGGTAGCTCACACCTGTAATCCCAGCATTCAGGGAGGAAAAGCAGGAAGATCACTGCAAGTCTGAAACCAACCTGGTCTACATAGTGAGTTCCAGGGCAGACAGAGACATTTAGTTGATACTCTATCTCAAATAAATAAAAAGACTTGCAAATATATAAAAACTTTTAATTTACTCCTGGGGAAATAACCAGAGTTCTTTTACAGAAACTTTATCAGACAGTTTCTTTTACAGAAACTTTATCAGAAAGTTTAGTGGACAACTTTGGAGAATTTTCTCACTTTTTACCAAGCTGGGACATTGGTAGCCATGTTACATAGCATCACCCTCCTTAATGGCAACAGATGATTGGACCAGAGGTGGGCACCTGTGTCAAGCTAGGTCAGTCAGATAGAGTTCCTAGGAGACTGTTACCATGCATGAACTTGTAATACTGGGCAACTGTACTCCATGTTGAGCTCTGTGACCAGGCAGAGAGCCACAGAAAGACAGGAATGAAACAAGTGTCCGAGGACGGTGGAGCCAGAGTAGCAAGCGGAGTCTGGACGAGCCAGGCTGGTTTTTGGTTCTGCTTCTATTTCTCCTAGAGGCCTGGTCATGTACCAAACTTAGAGTTTCTAGAGACCCTGGAATTTCAACCCAGGCAAGCACTCTACCACTGAGATATACTCCCAGCCTACAGCTTTTTATCCTTCCAATAACTCCCCCTTAATTTAGCTAAACTTCTCCCATCACTGTTATATACAAGTGACAATGCTAGGTCATTTAGACAGACCTACAGAAGACAGACAGACAGCAGGAGGAAAAAGAGTGATTTAACTTACTTCTGGCTTCTCCATCGTATAACTAGCAATTTTTCCCTCTTCAAAACAGCTTTGCCTCATGACTCGGTGTTTATCACAATGCGCTGTGAGTGAGAATTATCTGTATGAGTGTCATGTTGCCCTGCCTGTGCAGAATGATCAGGGAAACAACAAGGCTCCGCAGGGTGTGGGGTCAAGAAAAGCAGAGGGTTGACCAGACTTTCTGTGCACGATCAGCCACCCAGAGCAGGAAAACAGACAGGAGTTTCCTGAGGACAGGAAGGATGGCAGAGGGCAGGGTGAAAGGGAGGCTGGGTCACCCAGGGATGGCCCCAGGCCTGCATCATGCTGAAGAAGAAAAGGGTTAGAAGAGGCAGCAGCTGGGCCTGGACCGAGGGCAACCATCAGGACAGTCTCCTCGAAACTCACTGATTGTGCAAAAAGGACGCACTGCCAAATGCTGTCTTTTAAAGCACACCCATTATTTCATTTGATAAACATTGAGCAGACACAAACATGTGTGAGATGTTGTGTTGGCTGCTTGGGGGTTTGGGGGCAGGGAATAAATAAGATAAATAGGACCCAATTCCTAGTCTCAGTAGACTTGTAATGTCGTTAGGAAGTGGACATGTGGAGAGATAATTCTGCTCCTCCATTACTTCATTTGCTCAAGCCCTACTGAAAACCACAGTAGAATCATACGCAGAATGCCATGGAAGGCAAAACTCAGACCGTAAAGCCAAGGTATTTAGGGTGTGGGCAATTAGGGGTTTGCTTCTAGGGCTGCCATGTGTCAACTGTGTAGTTGTGGCAAGTTACTTAATCTTGTTAAGCTTCCATTTCCTCTCTTGCAAAATTGGAATAAAAACAGTTCTTTCTTCATAGGGTCTGGGCGAGGATGGAATGAAATAATGTGTGAAAGTGTCTGTCAGAATAAGTGCTCAACAAATGTTAACTATCCATTCATTCACTTCCAAGTGTTTATTGAATATCTTCTATGTGACAGGTTCTGTGGCTCATTGGCGGACAAAGCAAAGGCCCTGCCCTGAAGCACTTATATCACACTTATGTCATGGTCATAAGGCCGGATCTTAGAACCTTAATGGAGGGAAACAGGACCAGATAAAGAGTCACTAACTTCACAGCTTTAGCAAGAAGTTGGTATTAAAGATTAGAGAGAGGCTATGAAGGGTGAGTTGATTTGCAGAGAAAGAATGGGATAAAAGATGTTCTAGGGAAGAAAAGTCCCTAGCAGAAAGTCCTAGGACAAGCTCACAGGGGTGCAGATTCACAAGAGCTGTGTATTTATTTGAGAAAAAGCATACAAAAGAAGACTGGAACAGCAGGCTCAAGAATCTTTATGCCTTGCCACTGTTTGGATTTCATACTGTGGTAGGTATTAAACTAGTCCAGACTTTAATCAAGAAAAAATCATAACCTAAGTTTTAACGGATGATTCAGATGATGTTGTAGGTTGGAGGGAGAGTGGGAGGAGAGGCTCTGGAAGACTGTGTGTGTAGGCCAAGTCCTGAAGGAGTGCTTAGGAGACATCTGTAAAGACTGAGATGAAGCTGAACTTCAAGGTCATTTCAGGCCATTAAGTGTTTGGGAGGGTCATTACACATCCACAGAGAACAAACACAGGCTTTCATGCCAAGCTAAGTTTCCATTTATGCACCCATGGATAGGAGAGGGTGTGGGATCCCCTGGAACTGGAGTTATGGAAAGTTGTTAGCCACCATGTGGGTGCTGAGATTTGAACTTGGGTCTTCTGCAAGTGCTATTAACTGCTAAGCCATCTCTCCAGCCCTAAGGTTTTCATTCATATAAATGATAGAAATGGGAAAAACTAGCTAAGAATATCTGAAGTTGGCATAAGGCCAAAGAACATGAGGAAGCTTCTAGAATACTAGGCATCTTCCAGTTCATGATATGGGAATAAGTTACATGAGTATGTTCACTTGAGAAAACCCACTCTATCTCTATCACATGGGCCATAAATAGGAAAGCAGAAGAGCTATGTGAGAAGTAGGAAATTGTTCCACATGTCTGGAAAGAAGAGTTCAAAAAAAGAAGAGCTCGGGCTGGAGATTGAGCAGAAGTGGCATTGTCAATAGCCTTAGATAACGGGGCAAGGGGTTCGAACCCCTGAGAGCAAAGGGATTCTATTGAGGGTCTTGATGCAAAGAGTTTCATTTGTGTTTGAGAAAGAAAACCAGTGGGCTAGGGAGGAATGGATGGAAGCGAGTCAAAATGAGGCCAAGGAGACAAGTTAGAGACCCATACACCAGGCAGCACACGAGGTGGCCTGTGGTAAGACACTGACTGTGGGAATGGCAGGGTTAGTGGACAGGAGTTGAAGAGGCAGGACTACAGGACTGGTAGGACACGATGGCTGATGAAGCGATGAGGAGGGGAAAAGAACAGGTCAGAGGGGCTTTCAGGTTTGTGTCCAAGAAACCATGTCGGTGCTAGTGATCTCCCAAGGTGGGAAATGCCTGGGACGGGCAGACTTTAACATGAGTTTAGCTGCTGAATCACTGAAAGTACTCTGGGATTCAAGAGAGTGGTTGGCATAGTCATGGGTTTGGATATCATTTTTAGGAGCTAGAGCTGAGACATGGGTGTGTGATCCTTGGAAGGTGTGAAAAGCACTCTCACTTGGCATCCCAGTGGCCACTCAATTTGTAACATTTTGTGTTTTGTTCAGAAGTCCTGCATACCAAATAAACATTCCTCCTTCCCATCAACTTGAACTTGTCACACTGTGACCACATGGCCGCACATTTGAATCCTTTGTCTTCCCCAGGGCTGGGGGTCTGAGCGGGCTATGAAATGACTTGTTCCGAAGTCAGACCGAGTCTTTACTGACATCTCACTTGGCGATCTTTCCCTAGTGACCTAAATCCTAATGAGGTCTGAGCTGGTGATTGCAGCCTCAAAGAATAGCCATGTGAATTTTGTTTCCCAAATGCAGAAAACTGGACAGGACTCAGGCATTCAGGTAGGCAAGGCATGCATCACAGGTCCAAGCTTCATGTCAAAGTCGCGTCAGAGACAGGTCTGATGGTGCTGGCCTGTAATCCCAGCTGTTTGGGCGACTGGGGTAGAATGTTGGTGAAGTCAGGCCATACCTGAGCTACAGAGTAACTGGAAGATCATCCTGGACCACTTAGTAAGACATTGTCTCAAAATGTGAAAAAAAAAAAAAGAGCTGAGGATATACCTCACTGGTAGAGCACTTGTCCAGTGTGTGTGGGTCCCTGGGTTTAATCCATCGTATCAAAACAAAAACAAATCAAAAGAAAAAAGGTGGCTTTGCTAAGTGAAATGAAACCTGGCAGCAAGATGTACTGCTCAAAACCACGAGTAACCTGAACATGCCACTCACCAGCGCTGCCCAAACAGGGCGTAATGAGACCGAGAAGAGGGGAGATGAAAGGGGCTTTGAAGACAGGGAGCCACTGATGTGAGAAGAGCAACTGGGTCACAACCTGGAGCTGTAATGGGGCCCCCTGAGGTACCAGGGTGTAGGGAATGGGCTGCCAGGAAGGTGCGGGACAGTGTATGAAGTAGGAGGAGAGAATGAGGCTGCCTCGGGAAGGACTACAAATTGGCCCTGCGCTGGAATTGAGATCTAATTAGACATAATGACAGACTGCAGGACAGAAGGGCAGGGTGGACACTCGTGCCATTAGAGTAGAACAGAGAGCTGTTTCTGCACAGCTCAGAAAAGTCTGTCTGGAGTGCAGGCTCCATGTGAAAGTGGCTGGTGTTGCTTTGCTTTAATGGAATCATAACAAGCTTGTTAACGCCGATAGCAGTGGATCTGGACGCTCTTCCACCAATCTTTCTAAAGCAGAACGACACCATTATGCTTAAAATAAAAGACAAGAACGAAGCGTATGTATTCATATGTGTGCATGTCTGTTCACTAAAGGGACTTACTGGGTTTTGACATCTGTCTGCTTGCTTAGTTCTAAATATTTGTGGCATAAACACCAATATGAAAATTAATGAGCCTCTCACCTCTGCTTGGCCCACTACAGGATCCGTGGGGGACAAAGACTCAGTGAGATAAAAGTCCATGAAGGCAAGCTTTACATTTTCCAAACTGAATAGAGGTAAGCTCACCTAGACTTTCTTTTTTCCTTTTTCATCCCCTCATTCTCTTCTCTGCCTTCTATTTTCTCTACCTTCTCTCTGAAATTTATAGAACACGTATATGGTTGACACCCTGTGATAAGCAGTTAGTTATCTCCAGTATCTCATTTAATGTGCCTTGAGCTTGGAAGACAGAGACTGTTACCTTCAAAATTCTGAAAACAAGGAGAGAGGTCAGGGAGATACAGTAACTTGTCCAGGACTACAAACTAGCAAGCAGTGGGACTCACAGAACAGAGCCTCAGCATCTTCCCTGTTCTTCCCTTTAATTCTGTCAAATGAAGAATGTGTAAGCTGGGCATGGTTGAAAACATCTAGCAACTCAGCACTAAGGAGGCTGCGACAGGAAAGTCACGAGTTCAAGGCCAGCTTGGGTTACACAGCGAGACCACGCTCTGGCAAAACAAGGGCTGGGACGTTGCTCAGTGGCAGAGTACTTGCATAGCATGGGGAAGGCCCTAGTTTGATATCCATCATCCCACCACCACCAGCCCTTCACAGAATTTGCAAAAGGCCCAACTCGTGGCTTTCTTGGGATAAGAGGGAGAAGGTCTTTTTTCTGATGTTCCTGGATATGTCCTAGATAATTAAGTCACAAAAGGTTTTGTGAAGCAGAGAAGTGAAACGTATAAAGCTTAGGAAGAAAGTAAATATCTAAGGCTCAGGAAACTCCTGAAGCTTAAAGGGTTTACAAGGCCCCGCCTAAGGTTATACAGAAGTAACAACTGCTCGAGAAGGGAGACACTCCTATTGTGGAGCTGCCTATAAATTTGTCAGGGAACTCCAGGGGTGAGCTCTTGCGATTCTTCACTCATGCTGGAATGGGGTTTGCAGTGATGCAGCTGCTGTTCAGCCACCTATGTTTCCATAAATAACCCCAATAGACTCATTGGGTTACTCAGTTAAATTTGAGTGAAATAATTTCTTTGGTCTGTTATGGTACCCTATTTGGGGTGAACAGAAGTTTGCTCATGCCTCTCCAATGAAAGCTATAGAACACTTGATTACTTATCTGACTCCACAGGCGTATCCCAAGTTTCTCTGAGTTGTTTATGATAACTTTCTTTTTACAGGATGAATATTTATACCACACAGTCTCCACAAAACTAGAATTTGAAAAATAGCTTCAGCTAATGGCTCTATCCCATTTGGGTCTCCCAAACTGACATCTCATGAGGACAAATATATATATTCAGATGCTTTTGAGTTAAACATTTACACGCTTTCTAGTTAACATGCTTGTTTTACAAAGTCATAGTATTTTGTAACGTTCTTGATTTATATAGTTCACATAAGTGATAAGCAGGAGGCTTATTCCCTTTCATGCTTTGTTACAAAGTATGCCCGGATATGTGGCCAGCCTCTGGACAAAGATCAGTATCCAGAAACATTCCCACCTTACTGTCATCTTTACCTCAAATAATTCTTGTGATTGGCTCCATAAACTCCATATCCACCCATAAGACACAGATAGAGTCTCTGAGGATGGGCAATACCCACATCATGGGTAGCTGGAAGGCACTTCTTCTGGATAAATGTACCTGTTCCCTCCTGTATCTTATGTCCTCATCCTGATTCATATAAAAGCTTCTACATGCATGGGAAAAGAGAGACAAAGAACGGAGTTTCTAAATCACATGTGTTTGGGGCCACATATCATATTTGGTGGGGCAATACCAAGGGAACTTACAGAATCAAGCATCCCATCCCAGAGCTATAAAATTAATAATGGAGTCAGGGTTCCCAGTGTAAAAACATTTCTGTCTCCACCAACATGCATCTTCCTGACAGCAGAGGAGGAACAGAGGGCTTTGGCTAATAGTTCCCAGACCCATACCTTTGGGATCTGGAGGAAGGGCACTTCCCTCTCTCTCTTCTCTCTTCTCTCTTCTCTCTCTCTCTTCTCCTCTCCTCTCTCTCTCTCTCTCTCTCTCTCTCTCTCTCTCTCTCTGTCTCTCTCTCTCTTCCTAGATAGGCCTGTATCTTTGAAAATTCCTGCCACTCAGTCCAACAGAGGCCCATATGTTGACCATTAGGGCATAAAGCAAGATTCACTTAAGCCTGTCGTCCAATAGGCTGTTTCTCCTCTGCTTGACTTACACATTGTCATTAATGACACAGATTTATTGAGGGAACAAAAGAATGTAACACAGTGCATGTTAGAGACCGCACATTCATCTGCTTGCAGGGCTTCCTCCTTCCTCACATGAAGAATTGCAAAACTAACGCTACTTAGGAAAGACAATATCTGCACTTAGTGCAGATGATTTTAATCATTTTTATTCACTTTCCTAGCTTGGGAACATTTGACTGGCACAGGAAAACCATGTCCTGTCAAGCTAGCATATCCTACAATGGAATTAACATTGATAAAGCTAGACCCTCGATTATCCATACCTGGCCCATCCTGCATGGCCAAAGTTGTTTCCTTCCTCTTCTCTCTAAACAGCCCACCTTCTTACTTGACAAAGTGACTTTCTGGTGTCACTTGCAGCCATGTAGACTTTTCTTTAAGATTCACACTGAGCCAGGCGTGGTGGTGCACATCTTTAATTCCAGCATTTGAGAGGCAAAGGCAGGTAGATCTCTGTGAGTTCAAGTCCAGCCTGATCTACATAAAGGCCAGCTGGAGCTACAGGGAGACCCTGTTTCAAAAAGACAAAAAGTAAAAGAAAGAAAGAAATAAAGAAAGATTCACTCTGATTGGTAAGCTTCATCTCCCTTCTTCCCACTCTTCAAATACAGACCTACAATAACATCTTTGATGGAGTACATCGTCTGTGCAAGTTCTGCTGAGCTACCCAAGGCCTGGAATACACATCCTGAAAATGGATCCAGGTCCTCTTTCCTTTCTTCTACAGACTGCATAGAACTCAGCTGTTAAATTGTACTTGCTTATTGATTAAATACTAGAAACGATTTCTTAAAAACCAAGAAGAACCTTCGCATTGTCCAGAGAGGGTACCCTTCTCTTTTTTTTTTAATTTTTTTTATTAATTTTATTTATTTCTGTATGTGCATGACTGTCTGCATGTAAGTCTGTGCACCCGTGTCGTGCAACGCCGCGGAGTTCAGAAGTGGGTCTCGGATTTCCCTGGAACTGGAGTTCTCCTGGAATTGGAGCTTCAGATGGTTCTCAGCCGCCATGTGGGTGCTGGGGATCGAACCCGGGTCCTCTGTAAGAGCGGTCGGCGCTCTTAACCGCTAGGCCATCTCTCCAGCCCCTAGGGTACCCTTCTCTAAGAGGTCTCTGCCTGCTCTCAGATGCATGGCTAAGCCTGCCCTCTTCAAATGCTCTCACTTAGCACACAAGAAATGTGCCACATTTTCCTTGATATTTAGTTAGTTAGATTTTATTTAAGATAAGGCCTTACCATGTGGCCCAGGCTGACCTTGAGCTCACAGGTCCCCTGCTCAGCCTTTAGAGTGCTGACACTCTATGTGTGTGCTACCACATTAGCACTGCACATTTTGAAATGATAGTCACAATGATAACTTGAGTGAGTCTGTGGCATCAGGTTAAGGTTCCGCCACTGCAAACAGAGTAAAATTTAATAATTCATTTAGTTCCCAAGTGATAAGAACCTTGGAAATTACAAGACGAAGTATTACATTTAAAAGAAAAAGAGAAGTCAATTTGTCCATGGCTACCCAATTAGTTCAGCAAAAGTAATAATAAGTAGCAATTTGTAGCACCAAAGATGCTTAATCAATAATGCAGGGCTTTCACTGTCCCTAATAATGTGAAATTTACATGCATTTAAAATAGTTATTTCATTACAAAGTGTATTTCATAGGGAAACTACAAATTAAATAATCAAATTTATTATTTTAACATACTTCAAAAGCATCCCCTGTTTGCATCGATTAATATAGCAATTAGAAACAAACTTTGCTATTCTTCCCCTTATCCTCAGAATCACCCCATCTATTTGGTAATCAATTTATTGTTAAATAGTTCCAACGATGTCAATGAATTGGAAATAATAAAATGACTTTTAAAGATTTTTTTTTCCAATTTTCACATTTATTGCCACTGTCAATGTAGATTTTAGTGTATTCTAAGTTTACATTTTGAAATATAGCATATTTATAAATTGTGTATAAAGTATAAAATTGCATTGGATGCAAAATATCTTGTTTACATTAATAATGAGATCAGATGGACTAATCAGCAATCACATTGATAGTAGTAAATGAACAGTTACAGAACTGAGCACCCAGGGTGGACAAGCAATAGATGTAATCTGCTGCAGTGTTAATTAGACATCATTTGTCTCATCTAGGGAAAGGGCCAACAAGCAATGTAACATGATTCTGAAGCTTGCTAGATGTCCTCTTAATGTTCTTGAACATGAGAAACAGTTCTATGTACTAATTAAACTTAAATGGGAAATGTCCTAGGTTGTGTGCTCTCTCAGTGATGAGAAATCATCACTTAGCAATAATCTGTAAAGAAACCAAGCTATGTTCAAAGATACAGACTTCTACTGTGTAATGAACATTACTTTATGTGGCTTACAACTTGCTACTGAACTCAGTGCAACACACTCACGTGCTGGTATTAGGGATCTAAGGAGGAGGAGGAGGCTTCCTTGCCAACATGGAGTTCCCAGGGGATCCCAGTCAGGGACAGAGAGATAACAAATAACACTGTGGCCCATTCTAGGAATGAGAAAAGAACTCTGCTTGGATTTGCAAAATGGTAGTGAGCACAGAGAAGCAGATAGGTCCTCTGTACTGTACAGAGGACCTAATGCTAGACTTGGGTGGTGGAGGTAAGCGAGAAGACCATGACAACTGGCTTGTATGTTTATGTCTTGACTACCACATTTATTGAGGAAAAAGGTTTGAGTATAGGACAAATCAGGAGTTCAGCTTTGAACGGAAGCTAGTCTGTATACTATGAGAAATCCAAATGAAGATATTAATCAGGGAATTAAATCCAGAACAAGATGTGGATAGAGACAGCATTTAGAGTCGTAGGAATGGCAATCAAACCAGGAAGAAGAACACAGAGAGATGGAGCTCTGAAAAAAGTGTACAAAACTGTGACGAAGCGAAATCAGCCACTTAAGTGGACAGAGATGAGCTAACAGGCAGGGTGGACATCAATAGAGTCGATCACAGAAGTCAAGGTGAGTGTGTGTTGTAAGGTGAGAAGAAGAAAGGTTGAAAAGATGGTTTACTCGATTTTAACTCATTCATATTCCAATATAACTAATAATTACTAATGAAAATGATAGAGCCTCATGAAAACATTTTCCATCCAGTCCTTTTCTGGTCTAGTTTTCTTAGCATCTTTTAGATATTAATTCACTAATTTCTGGAAGTCTCAGAGCACAGAGATATGAGTAAATTCTTTATGCTGTCAAAATAACAAATATAAGGTAAGACCTATATAATGTAATGAAACAAGGACCAAATCCTGAGGTACACTCCTTTCCTGTCTACGATAGAGGTTCCCTACCACCTATACTGTGTCCCATAGCCTGGCCACTGCCCAGTTTACCTAAAGGCATCCTGCAGTGCATGATGACCCCATGGTCTTCCTTCTTGGTATGCCCAGGACTTATGTGTCTGGCACATAAAATAATCTCAATATTTATTCAGTGAGAAATGATGGACATAAAATGTCCTAGTGTAAATTATACATATTAATATTTAAGTAGAATCCACCCATTGGCTAATATATTGTTTTCTTGTTTTTAATCATACCATGGGGCACAGTCAGTGTTGATGTGTTTCTGCAAGCCAGACCAAATACAAGGCATCTCCTGAATACCAGTCCCCTGGACACTGATTTTGGGAATCTGGTTCCCATGGGCTTCAGGTAGTTTATGAAAAACAAGTAATATGTGAGTGCTGACTCCATGCACAGCTGCTGGCCAGGTTTTGAGTTTTCAGCAGGCAACACATTATACAACTGCCAAGCTCCATTTGTGTTTGAACTTGACTGGAGAAGAGTTAGAAGGCTGTTTGCTTCCTCCAGTTGGAGAAGAGACCTCAGGGTGACCTCAGGTCCAGGTCAGGATTTTACATCATCTCCAGTGAAAGTGGTTTGTGATTAGGTACAGACACCTCTTCTGCTGGATAGGGCCACATTCCTTAGTTACAGATGCACCTATCTTGAACTGAAGGGTTGCTTTGATTTACAGATGCCTGGGCAAGCACCAGAGTAGATAACTACAGAGTCACCAGAGCTCATCTCACAACGTTCTTGACTCCAAGATGTGGCCTCAAATTTGGCCTGCAAAATATCACATGCCCAATACCACAGTTGCACCTACTCATCAAATCTGTGCTGCAAAGGGGAGTATTTATAGTTAGGCTTCAAAAACGCTTGACTTCTTCAGTTGAGGACTGAAGGAGGCTACCTTGTTATGGTTTCCAAAATCTCTTCGAGTTTTTTTTCCTTATTTCTTAAGGAACAATTAAAGATACCCAGTCTCAGTAGCACACGCCTTTAATCTCAGCACTCAAGAGGCGGATTTCTGTGAGTTTGAGGCCAGCCTGGTCTAAATAGTAAGTTATAGAGCATCCGTGGCTCCCTAAAACCCTGTCTCAAAAAAATGAGGTTCTCAGCTGGAGTTGTGGCTTGGCGTATGAGTACTTGCAGTACCAGCAGGAGAAGCCATGTTCCCAACTTCAAATTTTAGCATCCATGTACAATCTGGGCATGGATGTGCATGCCTGAAAACCATGGGTTGAAGGGGGCAGAGACAGGCAGATCCCAGGTGCTTGTTGGCCAGCCCACCTAGCCAAAATGGCAAACTGCACGTTCAGTGAGAGATCCTGGCTAGGTTCTCTACATGAGAACTTTTACACATTCATACATGGAGAACAACAAGAAAGCTATAGATTTTTGTTTTGATTTCTATCCTTTTCCTTTCATTAACTACTCCCAGGTTATGAAATCTTGGACAAGTTACACAACTTCTTGAGATTTCATTTTCCTGACCTGGAAATGATGGCAACTGCTGCCAAGAGTGAGGTGATGGGTGTGTAAGGGGTGTGGAACGGGCCTCTCAGGGGCTCACCCCAGGCTCCCAGCATCCTTCCAGAGCGAGGTCTGCCCTCACCAGAAACACTCAGCTCTCTACTCTGTGACTCTTTTCCTCCAGGTTCATTGTTCCTGGTATCACTGTTTCAGGACTTCCCTAGAGGAGCAGATGCATCAAGCTAATTCCAGCAAGAGTTGTAATAACTGAAATCATTTAAACAATTACTTGCAGTAGAAAAGGTTGTTAAAGATGGAAGTCTCCATGCTAGTGTGTGTGCGTGTGTGTGGGGGGGGGTGGGGGGATCTTTCCATTATGCTTGCGCAAGCCAGGGTGGGGCATTTTTTTTTCTTTTGAATGACATTTGTCAGGAGCTCTTGAAATGAGAACACTTTTCTCCCTTTGTAAAGAACCAGGGACTCTCCTTAGATTTCTTCACTCTAGGGGCTGGAGAGATGGCTCAGCGGTTAACAGCACCGACTGCACTAGCAGACGACCTGGGTTCCATTCACAGCACCCACATGGTGGTTAAGAACTGTCTTTAAGCTGGGCATGGTGGTGCATGCCTTTAATCCTAGCACTCAGGAGCCAGAGGCAGGTGGATTGCTGTGAGATTTCTTCACTCTAATAATTTGGGTGAAACACAACTACGGTTCACCTAAATCAATGGATTTCTCAAAGTTTGATGTGTTTAAGTCTGAAAAGTGTGGGGATCTTGCTATGCAGAGGCCTCCCCTATGGGGGAGTAATGAGGTAGATCTGTAGATTTAGCCACTGCACAGACTTAACGACAAAAGCAGCCAACTCACCTCCTTGTAGCAGTAGCAGTATCAGAAGCAGGAGCCAACCAGCATGAGCAAGGCCAATCAGTACCAAACATAACCAACCACCAACCACCTGCCAATGTCCTGCCTGCTCTCTTCTAATGCTGGCAAGGAGAAGCTGCCCATTCATTAAGTGTGCTTGACTTAAAAACAATGTACGTAAGAGTGAATAGCAAGCTTAGTAAATAATATGAAAAAGAAAAGGAAGTTGTGTTGATTTAAATTTTACTGCAGTTTTGGCCTATCTTGGAGCTGGTCTAACCCATGAGGATAACCCATTCTGAACACATGAGAATCCCACTTACCCAAAATTGGCCCTTTCCAATGTAACGTGATTCTCACAGAGTATCCATTCCCTCCATTATAAATGCATGCTGGTTGCTTTCCCTGTGTATACAGAAGCCCTTAACACCTTCCCAAAGGGAGAAGGTTCTCCCTCCCACTCAGTGTAAGAGATAGGAAGCTTCCCTTCCCATGGGTCTAAGAGTTAGAGGCTACTCCAGGAGGATTCCATACCCAAAAACATTTAGGATGCTGTGGATCAGTTTGGTAGAGCACACACCACAGTTTGTCCCTGTCCAGAGGAACCTCATCTATAGAAGGTGATCAGTCACACTACTGACAGGAAAACCCCTGGTGGATGTGTGGCTGGAGCAGACTCTGCATTTCATGCCTGTGGCTATATGCATATGACTCCAAATATGAACAATTAAAAGTACTATTTTTGTCTTTTTGAGACAGGGTCTTCCTGCAGGTGCAGTTGGCTTGGAATTCATTATGTAGACCAGGCTGGCCTCCATCTCACAGAGATCCACCTGCCTTTGCCTTCTGAGTCCTGGGATAAGGTGTACACCACCACACTGAGCTACAGAAGTATTTTTTTAACAACCTGCCTACATGATTCAACTATCTCAAGTCATATTTTCATGAAAATAATTATCTGTGGTCACCAGAATCAAAAAGAAACATTGCAAGTCTGCCTGGGTGACTTTGTCATGCTCCCAGGCTCTGCTACAATGGGCATCAAGTCTACACACTTGAGATAATTACAAATAATCTAGGAATCTTACTGGAAATCTGATCTATTATGTTAGAACTAGATGCTTTGTTTTGTTGTTTTGTTTTTGTTTTTGTTTTTTGGTCTTTTCGAGACTGGAACTCACTGTGTAGACCAGGCTGGCCTTGAACTCACAAAGATCCGCCTGCCTCTGCCTCCCAAGTGCTAGGATTAAAGGCTTGCGCCACCACGCCACCACGCCCGGCGGAACTAGATGCTTTTTTAAAAAAGACAAGAATGGCGGCAGGGGGGCGGGCGAGGGGGGGGGGAGCTCGGTGGCACACGCCTTTAATCCTAGCACTTGGGAGGCAGAGGCAGGCGGATCTTTGTGAGTTCAAGGCCAGCCTGGTCTACACAGTGAGTTCCAGGACAGCTGGGGCTACAAGGAGACCCTGTCTCGGAAAAAACAAAACAAAACAAAACAAGAATGGCTCCTGTTTAATCAACAGCAACCAAGACCAAAGTGCTTACTTCTTTTGGAATTATATAAGCCAAAATATTTCTCATACAAGAATGTATAGAAATAAAATAATAAACTACACAGCCTCCTTCTGAAAACCAGTCCCTTAACTGTGTGCCCGTGTCTAGCACAGCTAAAGGCAAAAGAAAATGGTCAAAATGACAGACAGTCCTAAAAAATTCTTAACCACCCAGAAACCACGGGTTTCCATTCCCATAAAATGAGAAACTTCCTGTCAGAATCAGTGAGAAAATACAGACTTTGCCTTGATATGTAGTGGGCACTACAGATAAAGCTTCAGTTCTGCGATCGAGAAATGGACTTTCATTCTAATGCCACAAACAGGAAGAGCAAAGTGTATGACAGCAGTTCAGTCACTTAAAGAGGAAGCAGGGATTTGATTCACAGTCTTCTCTGTGTGTCAAGACAAGTATGGTCTTTAGTTTCCTGAATATCCATGAGGCAGAAAATACTTATCAGATATAACTGCGCGATTCAACTGTGTAAACTGCTTTAGCCCAAAGAGCCAGAAAAAGTTTTCTGACATCTGACATGAGGTTTTTGTTTCACTAAATCTTTTCACATTCATGCCTAGAAGATGGGCGAAGCAAATGTGTCCTTTTGAGATCAGAGCTCAAGGCCATGCATGGGGCGGGACATGTATCTTCTCCCACACATGACATGTGAAGAGAATTTTCAGTTTTCTCAACAGTCCAATGGGAAAAGTGAACTCTAGGGCTGCTGATCTGACTCCATAAACTAAGCTATGGGTTTGCTTGTGCTGATCTTTTAGGCCCATCTCTCCATTAGCCTTTTCTTTCCCCCAGTAACTACAGTGCACTGGTGTCTTGAGGCTGCTCCGCAGATTCAACAAGACCAGGGAGTCACACAGTCATCTCGGGACAATACTCAGCAAACGAGTGTCCATTTGTGGGACCTAAAATGATTGAGGTGATACCATCCCCATGATCCTGTGTGGAGTCAAACCACTAGTGAAGGGCAGACGGGAAGAAAGTCTCTGGGTGATTCTATATCACAGCAGAGGTTTCCCCATGGTTCCAGAAGCTGTGGTCTGACAGGTATGGTGACTTGTTAGCGGTCCCAAAGTATGACAGGAATGCAGTGGGGCACAGGATCAGGTCCTGGTGCTCAGCAGCCATGAATTCACAGATTCATTGCATGTACAAACCTGTTCACAGGCTGCAGAGAGCTAACTCATCAAACTCCGAAGGCACTTCAACCACTCAAGGGCAAGAGACAGGCTGGGTCTTCTTGCGATGTTTCCTGGTAATCTTGCCTATCAGTTAATCTAGCTTTAGCAGCTGGCTGCATCTGCTCTGTTTTACTGGCTCGTTTGCAATTATTTGGGAATGAAAAACAAACTCAGAATTTAAATTGAAAGATTTTTTCCCCCATAGTAAATTCCATTGCTGCCCACTAAGCAACTGACTTGAGCCAAAGTGGGCCGTGGGCCCCCATCACCTTCTGTTGACTTGGACTTTTCCACTCATTCTTATTTTGCCCTGGAGTCTTTGCAAAGAAGGAGCTAAGCCTGCAGTCCAGTGGTGACTGGGATGGTGAGAAGTGGAGAACGCATATCTATAAAAGCAGACAGTTGGGGACAGCTGCTATGCTGAAGCTGACAGAGTCAGTCCTTGAGTGAGTTCAAGATGGACAAGGTGTTGCCTGGGAGAGGGGGGGAGGGAATGGCTTTAATAAATGAGGTGCTTCTTACATATGCCCCTTATATACAGCCCACCTATGGCCCAAAGAGTCGGATACAGTCTTTATTTGGTGTTTGACAATTGTAACCAAGGGAAGGAAAAAAGGACAGATTTCAGAAGAGACTAAATTACAAGTTCTGGGGCCCTGGTTCAGAGTGACAGTGGAGGGATTTGCCAGGGAGCAAAATCATTGCAAACTGTCCCTTCTCAGCTCAGGACCACAGACAAGAAGCTGAGTGACTGCACATAGTGCTTATCTGTTCCCTGACTAGAATTCTGTGCAGGCAGAAGAATTCTGTGCAGGCAGAAGAATTCTGCTAATCTGCATGTTTTGACTCTTTGCCACGTACATTCTTGTTGGTTCCCGTTTCTCCAGAATCTGCACATTATCAACCTGTTTCTCCAGCTGCTTGGGAGAGCTTTCTGTACAGTTTCAACATGAATTAGAAGGAACATGAGCCTGGAACCTGAAGGCAGCATTCTGCAATTATACAAGTGGCATGTTGAAAAACATAGAAACTCGCTTAAATTGTAGAGTGCTGGTCACTGAAGTAGTTCTTTTGTTTTTGTTTTTGTTTTTTTTTTGGTCTTTTCCAGACAGGGTCTCCCTGTAGACCCAGCTGGCCTGGAACTCACTGTGTAGACCAGGCTGGCCTTGAACTCACAAAGATCCGCCTGCCTCTGCCTCCCAAGTGCTAGGATTAAAGGCGTGCGCCACCACGCCCGGCTGAAGCAGTTCTTTTGAACTTACCTGCCTCTCGGTCCCTGATACAGTAGTCTGGAGAATTCTCAAAATACACAAGGTCATTTTTTGTTGGTTTCTTAAATCTCTTATTCGCCACAGTGAAGCCAGTACCATCCTGGTTCATGACAACTTGGATGGCCCCATTGTACTTCCTCCAGAGATAGTCGCCTGTTCTCCTGAAGTCAGCCATGGCCAGCCAGCATGTCCTCAGAGTACATGAGCCACTCACACCATGACACTTGCATTCTTGTTTCAAGAACCGCTTTACAGCCTGCCGGAAGAGACAGAGGCAAGCAGAGTCAGGAAGGCTGATACTGGAGTGCTGATACAAATTTCCTTACCTCAGAGCCTCCAGGAAGTGACGTCAAGAATGCTGGATCCTGGGGCTCTGGCCAGGTGAAGAAGCATCACTTATCTTCTCTTCCTGCTCATTCTCACTGCACTGTGCTGGCTACAGCCATTGGAGGAGGTGAGTAGAGAAAAGTGGGAGATCCCAACTGCAAACCCCATTTGCTGTCCGTGTCCCCAGAGCTCACTATTTCACAGGGTACATGACTGTTTTAAAGGCAGTGGTCATGCATTAGAGTATATTTCAATACAAATAGCCGCTTTATCTTAAAAAATGGATATTATTACAAGCTGAATATCCTTTATATGAAATGGTTAAAATCAGAAGTGTTAAGGACCTTCCAAATATTTAAAAAATATTTGGAATATTTGCATCATGAGATGTCTTTCCAAGTGTAAATTGGAAATTCGTTTATGTCTCATATATACTGTGTACATATAGCCTGAAGGTAAATTTATGCAGTATCTCGGTTTGCTTGTTTTTTGAATGCAACCTGTCACAAGTTGCCAGGCAGGGAATTTTCTACACACACCATCATGGCAGTATGAAAAATGTGTCCAATTTTAGAGCACTTTGGATTTTAGGTGAAGGACACTCAACTTGTACTCAAACTAGATTGGTAAAGTAATTGCTAAATCTCTGTCTTTCAGAGACACAATCATTGTGGCTACATACGGAATGCATGCTGTATTCTGGGAATATATGAGTGCGGTCCGTACTCAGCGATCTGCATCACAGCAGTTCTGTCCTGCACCATCTGCATAAGTCTTAAGAGTCAGTAAAGCTCTTGCCCAAAAGAGCTCAGCTAATGAGTGTTTAGCTGGGCTGTACTGAGGCTGTCCTTAAATTAAAGATTACCCCCCACAACTCTGGCCAAGTGATGCAGTTTAGATGACCCAGCTGCTCGCTCTGCTCTTTGTTTAGGAAGCAAGGAAATTTGGGACAAGCCTGTCTTGGCTGGTTCCTAACAGGATTCCTCATCCTCTGTGGGGGGGGGGGTGGACTTGAGGGAAGGGCACGTGGGCTACCAAACTATCCACGAGTGGTGCTTTGGTGTCAGGGCTAGTTACCATGTGGAGACTTCTTCTGCCTTGCCCTATCTTCCCTTGGAACCACTTAAGTGAGGAGAGTGAATTACACTCATGGTCTGTAGAATAACCCTGAGCTATACTGTTCTTCCCATTTTACAGATGAGGAAGCAGGGCTCAAGGAATTGAGGTGACTTGTCCAAGCTCTAAGGCTGCATGTAGCATGGCTGGAAGCAAACGCAGATGCTCAAGTTTCCCTTAGACTACACGGAGTGTACTTGACTACTTCACTGTCATTTATTTGTTCTACCAACAGTTCTCCCTCATCTCTTGTCCAATTGTTTCCCAAGTTTATATAATATTAGAAGACCTCTTACTATGATACTGATGATCAGGGTTATATTGGAAACCAAAATCCAGGGATGCAAAGGACCGGGCAGGAGACCAGCAGACCTGCAGATGCTGCCAGGGCCTAGCTTTTGTTCTCACCCAGAAATAGCACAGAGGAAGCTGTCTATCAGTCAGTTTGTATCCTTAAATAAGAGGGTGTTTAAAGGGAGGACATAGGCAAGTGGGACAGTGAATCCTTTGATGATATTCTCCAAAGTACTTTCTGAACAAAATTCGTAGAGTAGCTTTTCCTAAGAAGGTGGAGGGGGGAGCTTCAACCCTGCCCTGTCCTTTCCCTGAGACTCTGACATGACGGTCGGGGGTGAGAGTTAGAGAGTGAGTGAAGTGTGCTGTGCACACACAGCTCCCTGAAGCTCACGTCTCGCCCCCGTCCCCATTGCCCCTCACAGGCAAACATGGACCAATATTTCAGGCTGCCTCTTCCTGGTGGCTTTACCCCCATTGTTTTGCCCTGGTGCTTAACCTAGCTTTTTGTTTCTTGTACAGACTTGCTACCTGACCAAGACTGTGGTAGAATCAGGTGTGCAGAGAGGATTTTCATTCCAGAAGTCAGTCTCAGTTGATTCACCAGCCTGGAAATGTGTCAAAAGCATTCAAAGGCTAAAGGAAGGACTATAGACAAGGCCTGGTAGTGGCCCCAGGCCATTTGGCTCTGTGACTTTCTTAGTCTTCCCACATGGGCCATTGGCATCCCCATGGCTGCTCAGAGCAGACTGTGCTCCTGTAGAGCTGACATCTGTCCTGAGCATGAATCAGTATTGGAAGGCCAAGGCCGAGATCTGGTTCTCCACTTACGGAGACATGAACTTTCTCTCTAGAACTGCTCTCTTTCGCATGCCCATCCCCCTAGATCTTTGCATTCTGGGTATCTGGTCTAAGGTTCACTGAACCACCCCCATGATAGGCTTGTGCCATGGACACAACCTCAGGAATACCTTCTAGGCTCCACCACTTTCTTTCAGGTGACCCTGCTTGTTCAGAAGCTTCTCTAAGATCTGCTCAACGTCGTATAGAACACACCCTCATGAGGAGCTGAGTCTAAGCTTTCAATTGTAAGAGCCTCCTTCTGCAGCTAGGCTATTCACTTGTAAATCACACCCTTAGTTCTAAAAATGACAGGAAACACCACTAAGTTTCCAGGTGACAGACTTCAAAGCTGATACTTTTAAGCGATTAATGGTTTAAAGGGAGGATTTGCATATTCATTTAAGATGGGATCTTATAAAATATAGCTCAGGAATCCTTACAAATGCCCATGGCAGAGCCAGACCCTGTTGATTTGTGTAACAACCTTGCCTCCCTTACTGGATACCAGGTATATTCAGCCATTGAGAAGCTGAGTGCTCCAGAGGTGGCCAGGCCTTCTCTGATCCCAGAGTGGCCTAAATCACAAATAGTCATTTTACTGCTCTGACCCTGACTTTTCTCAGAGTGGGACATGGGAGCAGACAATGGAGGATAAAGTAAGAGGCCGCATACATAGGCTTTGACCCATGTGAGGAACCGGAACTGGGCTCTGGAAGGTGTTGTCCAGTTGCTGAATGAACACAGCAGCAGCTAGACTTGCCCTACTTCCAGACCTCTTGTGATCTGAGATAGAAAATTCTCCTCATTACTTCTTTAATTGCAGCTCAAAGTACCAAAAGTACCAAAGTTGGTTCTTTTTGTTTTTTTGCCTTTTTGAGACAGGGTCTCCCTATAGCCCCAGCTGACCTGGAACTCTCTCTGTAGACCAGGCTGGTCTTGAACTCACAGAGATCCACCTGCCTCTGCCTCCCAAGTGCTCAGATTAAAGGTGTGTGCCACCATGCCCAGCAAAAGTTAGCTCCTGATTGTGGATTAATGACAGGCCTTGGCTCAAGGCCTAC
The DNA here is from genome assembly GCA_009823505.1 of Rhizomys pruinosus. Classification (NCBI taxonomy): domain Eukaryota; kingdom Metazoa; phylum Chordata; class Mammalia; order Rodentia; family Spalacidae; genus Rhizomys; species Rhizomys pruinosus. The sequence continues at coordinate 245,152 of VZQC01001163.1, read as the reverse complement.
CATCTCCACTCCAGGCAATGCACAGCCTGCTCAGCACTCACACTATACACTACACACAGCCTGCTCAGCACTCACACTATACACTACACACAGCCTGCTCAGCACTCACACTATACACTATACACAGCCTGCTCAGCACTCACACTTTGCACTCTACACAGCCTGCTCAGCACTCACACTATACACTCTACACAGCCTGCTCAGCACTCACACTTTGCACTCTACACAGCCTGCTCAGCACTCACACTATACACTATTCACAGCCTGCTCAGCACTCACACTTTGCACTCTACACAGCCTGCTCAGCACTCACATTATACACTATGCACAGCCTGCTCAGCACTCACACTTTGCACTCTACACAGCCTGCTCAGAACTCACACTTTGCATTCTACACAGCCTGCTCAGCACTCACACTATACACTACACACAGCCTGTTCAGCACTCACACTTTGCACTCTACACAGCCTGTTCAGCGCTCACACTATACACTATGCACAGCCTGCTCAGCACTCACACTTTGCACTATACACAGCCTGCTCAGCACTCACACTTCGGTATTTACTGGATTCATAAACTTTAAATGCAAACCTTTACCCTTGAAAACAACAAAGGCCTGCTCAAGCAGGAAAGCGATTGGAAGGAGATGGAGCCCTGGAGCGCTGTCTCACAGTACCTGAGGTATGAGTAAGGCGTCAGACCACACAAGGAGGATATTGCATTCCAATATCCCAATGTTATAGTAATACAACCTTTTCTTTTTTAGATAGGGTCTCATGTAGCAGGGTTCCAGGCTTATGCTAGTATGTGCTGCTGGGGCTTGAACTCTGAGCTTTGTACAAACACTCTACCAACTGAGTCATGTCCCCAGGCCTATAATAATATTATTAACCACAGCAATCATTTATTGACAACTTAATTATGTGCCAGACTCTCTGCACAGTGGTTCCGTGGTTTACACAGATTATATATCTCTATCTTTCTATTGATCTGGATATCTACCTATTTATCTATAAGTAGTTATAGATAGAGATATAGATAGAGATATCACAATTAGGCAAAGGAAGTTAGTTTTCCCTTTCCATAGTTCTGAAAGTCAAGGCTCAGTGAAGAAAATAAAATCTCTAGTCACCCAGCTAGACAGAGGCAGAACACTGTCTGCCTCTGTCTAGATATCTGGTCTTCCTAAACAGACATATAAATCTAAATTACGTTGGGATCTTTCTGAAAATTTGAATTATACAAACATGCTTCCCTCCTTTCTTAGGAATAATAAAGAATTTACTGGATAATATTATAGGTCTATTGTAATGGGATTAAGGAAGAGAGAAAAATGGGAGAATTAAGCTGCATTTCCTGAAATACTAGCCATAAAATTTATTAAACAGCCAAGGAAAGGGGAACACTCATGCATTGCTGGTGGGAATGTAAACTTGTACAGCCACTATGGAAAGCAGTGTGGAGAATCCTTGGAAGACTCAAAATGAGCTTGCCATTTGACCCAGTCATACCACTCCTGGGTATATACCCACAAGACTCATCTTACTGCAGAAATACATGCACAGCTATATTTATTGCGGCTCTGTTCACAATAGCAAAAAGCTGGAACCAACCCAAATGCCCCTCAACTGATGAGTGGAGAGAGAAAATGTGGTACATGTACACAATGGAGTTCTATGCAGCAGTAAAGAAAGACAGCATCATGAACTTTGCAGCTAAATAGATGGAGCTAGAAGATATTATATTAAGTGAAGTAACACAGTCCCAGAAAAACAAACAGCGAATGGTATCCCTCATCTGTGGATGCTAGCACCAATAACCCAGTTGTAAATATTTCTTGTGGAGAGGAATGCATATTAAAAGAACAACAACAGAAAGACTGCATCAGAAAACTGACTGAAATGGTGAATTGGGAGGGGTGGAAGGGGTGGGAGAGGGACATGGGTCTATATTCGATTAATGTATATTTAACTGATGTGAGTTCAATAAGTATCCATTTTTGCCCAGACTCGCCTACCGTTACACTGGTGTTAGGACTAAAAGTAAATATATGTATATAAACAAGCAGGTTAAAGGTTCTGATAAAAATGGTAATGCACCTTAGTTAATTGGAAATATAAATTGTTGTCGTCCACATTTGTTTTACTTAAAATCTGTATAACAATAACTTTGGGATTGGCACATACAAATGTTCTCTATAATTTTTCTGTTGTACAGTATCATCTTGTAGCATTCTCTTTTACCTGTAGGATGATTTAACTTAAGAAATTAAGTTTGCTTCCCAAGTTAATGACATACAGTCACCCAAAACAGCTTGGGTGAATTTGATGAAATCTGCACCTTGATTCCTGCCTATAGGCATGTGTACTACAACTGCCTTTTTGGACTCATGGGTCACAAAAAACAAAACCTAAAATAAAAAGGGGGGATACAGATATATATGAAACCTTTTTGTCAAAAACTTTGCAATTCAAATCTTAAAACTAACTACGGGAAAAGATTTGTATGTTCCCACAGGTCAAAATGTCACCAACTTAATGGCTGAGAAAGAAAAGACACAGCTTTGCATTGTTTAGGATGTACCAGGAAGTGCCAGCAGAAAGGTTGGCCTGTCTGAACATTGAAAGGAAGAAAAGCCTCAGACTGCTACAGGCATCAAACCCCTCTGTGGATCCTAATTGTAACAACTATTTATAATGAGTCCTAATGAAACTTACCTTCTAGGTGCCGCAAAGTTTTAAAAGAGACTTTCTTACCTCCCCTCCATAGAACAAGGAGAAATATGATGATGATGAGGTTGTTCTCTAACTGTAAATTGGAGCCAACTGCTATAGAGGTAATCTCTTATAAAACTGGTATAACTGCCTTCTTTAATTGACTAATAGACATAGGAACTGTGAAAAGGATTATTCTCTATTCAGAACCATATATGATACTAAAGTCTCTTTAAGCTATGCAATTAAGCAAAATATATTAATACAGGAGAGATCTGATATCAGCAATGGATTATTCTACCAAGGAGATGTTGGCCAGGGGATCCAAGCGCCCCCCCCACCCAAGAGGTAAAGGCTTCTTGCCTGTAAACTGGGATACCTGCAAGAAGATAGGTGATAAGGCCCTGTTGTCGAAGACCTGATGTAAGCATGGGAAAGATGTATTGATACTGCACTTGCAAGTTGGTCTCTGGAATACCAGAGAGTGTTACCAAAGGCCACTAAACCAACAAAGCAAATATAGGTCTCCTTAAGTCAAGCAAGACTCCTCTGTCAGCACCAGTTACACCTCACCTGCCTGGAAATACTGTGCAGCAGTGGCAGCCATAGGCCTGTATATCCCAAATCGAATTGGCTATTGGCTCTCTCCTTGGAGGAATAACCCATGGCTGATGCCACAAGCTTACATCCTCTACTGGTTAGGAGATGTTATAAGCCACAGTAAGACCCTGTCATATTTTACAGAAAAAAATATAATTCATGGATTAACATACCATCCAAATATCTGTGTCTATATCAAAGTAACCTACCATAACAATTAGTACTGTTTGAATACCTATATATCTAATTGCCTTGTGCTTCATTAGTAGGATTGAAAGGTTATTCCTGGACAAACTGTCAGCCCATGAAAGGAAACAGCCAGAATTGACCAAAGTCCAAAACGACAGCTCCAGGGAAGTGGGCTGTTTTGCTTCTCGTCCACCCGTGCCCCTTTTCTAAGCCTAGGGAACAATCTTCGGAAGAGGGGGCGTGGTAGAATGTAAAGGCTGCGATTCAGGTGAATGGTGAAACTACAGCAATATAGACTGGACACTTATTTGATCAACTTGATTGAACACACAAGCCCCCCAGATGGATGGTGGGACCCTTGGGCTGGGTAGGTTTGGGCACAACTGCTTGCAAATTGATTTTACATGAAGGATGCTTGTACTCATAAATTATTACTTATTGTTAAAAAATGAAAAATAAAAAAAGTAATAGAAAAAAATTATTAAACAGGTAATTCAGAGAAGAAATATTAAGTACTAACAAAAAAAGCTGTTCAACTTCATATTAGCAAATAGTAACAAAGACTGATTAAAAAAACTGATAATATTTGGTATTGGGAAGGACTAGGGGAACAGATGCTGTAAACAAACTATCAATGGGTAAGTGTACTGGCACACTATTTAATGGGGAGTATTTGTTTGCAATATCTGCTCAGATTTGAAATGCACGTATTCCACTAGCAATTGAACTCTGGAAATAAATACACACATGCACACACACAGACACACACACATTTTGAAGTTTACAAGTATTTGTGTGTTTTTCCAATTATAGCACAACTAGCAATGTCACAATATGAGGAACTCAGATGACATAAGTGGGAAAATGATTAAGCAAATTATGGCATCTGCCTAATGGTGGCATATTGTGGCTCATTAAATAGTGAGATAGATTAGTGTCCTCTGCGTGAAAGAAAGTCAAGTGATAAAAACAAAACAGAGCACTCACTATATATGGTATGATCCACTAAAACCTGTATATGTGTGTTCACACAGAGGAAGGAGGGAAAAATGTTCTTTTACAATCTGGCTGTGGTTTGAGGAATTGCATGGTCTGGCAAGAGCCGGGAAGAGTCCAACTACTCTGTATAGTAAAGTTAGAGGAATTCGAGGATTGTTCCCTGGCAACTGGAGAGAGCAGAGCAGTGGTTCTTGTTTCTGACTGCACATTAAAATCACCTGGGGATCATTTGCAGCCCCCTTCCCAGGCTGAGTAAATCAGAACCTTGAGGGGGTGGGGCAGGCCTGAGGGCTAAGCCTTGATAGAACTGTAGTTCCTCGGGGAATTCTAATACACAGCCTGGGCCGGGCATGACACCGAACTCAAACTGGAGGAGAGAATATAAGAAACAAACCCCTGCTTCACAATAGGAATCTGGGTGCCTGTGGAGTTCCAGAGCAGCAAGAATGCCCATGGTGGGGACTGTCACTATGTTTTCAGAGAGTGGAAACTGGGAATCTGTAGGGTCATTTCCTCCTGCATGCCTCCAAGATGCTTGAACCTCCAAGAGAAATTGTGCACAAGCAGAAGTCTCTGTTATGGCTGCTTTGGGGAGAATGAAAGATGGTGGTACCCAGTAGGGTGAGGCCCAAGTGCCAATGGCTGCATGTGTTGGTGGGCCACACAGAGGGGCAGGATGAGTGGTGCAACACAGTGGACTTCAGACACTGGCTAGGGCCTCTCAGGCACAGCTGGTGATGAAGAGACAGGAGACATTTTATTTGCATGATAAAAGAGTCAGTGACAGAAAACAGACAACTTCTACTCTGTAACTATAGTTGTTTTCCATAATATATCTAGACGTTGTTTCTGAAATTTGAAAACGATATCTGTGCAATCATCTAGACCCTCCATATCCATGGGTTCAACCAAGTATGGACTAAAATTATTTTGGGGGGGGAACCTTCAGATAATTCCTCCAAACAAAACTTGAGTTTCTACAGTTGAGAACTTCTCTGAGTCCTCTCAAATAAGGTGCTATGTAGAGCTGGAGAGATAGCCTAGTGGTTAAGAGCACTGACTGCTCTTGCAGAGGACCCGGGTTCGATCCCCAGCACCCACATGGCGACTAAGAACCGTCTGTAACTCCAATTCCAGGAGAACTCCAGTTCCAGGGGAATCCGATACCCTCTTCTGACCTCCGCGGCATTGCACAACATGGGTGTACAAACCTACATGCAAACAATACATTCATACACATACCAAAATAAATAAAATTTTAAAAAATAGCTTTAAAAAGAAAAAGGTGCTATGTAGGTAACTGCCACCCTCCCACACATCCTGTCTCTCATCAGCATTGGCTATCTGAGCCTTCATGTTCACTTTATTCATAGGCTATGTGATTAGGCGTCTTATATACTAAACATGTAACGTTTTTCTGTCACTCTTCCCTAATTGGTACAGTATGACAATTACATATCATCTACATTGTCTTAGGTAATAGAAGTAATCTGTAGCTAATGTAAAGTACATGGGAGGATATGTGTAAGATCCACAAATACACTATATTACATAAGAGATTTGAACACCTCAGATTTGGGTATCTATAGAAGATCCAGGAATCCACCGGCCATAGATCCTGAGGGATCTGGTATTGTTAAGTGAGCAGTCAAGAACAGTACTGTAATGGGGCATTTTATTATCTCCTCTGTAATATCACAACCCTTCTGTCAATGGAGGATGCTCATGGAATGAAGTTATGAGTTTTCTTGTTTTACCTGCTACCTGTGTAGTTGACTAGAACCTACTGTTTTCCATCTGCAATCATTCCACCTACTCTTCTACCTCTCCTTACTTCCTGGGGCACCACAGACCTTCACAGCTCATGAAGGGCTGGCTCCATAGCCCAGGCCAGCACCATGTCCTCCTGTTCTGTGCACACTCTTTCCTAGATGCTATGTTTTTCCTTTGCCAGTTCATTCTTACTTTTTGCTGCAGTACATCCTTAACTCCTTCAAGGTGCACTGAGGATACATTTTCTAAATTCTTGCATGTGTAAGATGTCTTCCTTCAGCTTTCACATTTGATTAATAGCTTGGCTGGGTATAGAATTCTGGATTGGAAATAATATTCTCTCAAAACTTTGCAGGCATAGCCCTACAGGCATTTGGCCCCTCGTAGAGCAGATGGAAACTGTGACATCTAGCTGATCTGAATATGGATTTGTTTTGGCTTTCATTTCATTTTTTTTCCCTGAATGAAAACTTCTAGAATCTTTCCCACATTCTTGGTGTTCTGAAATATCACACCTCAGGAATTTTTTCCCCATTAATCCTCCTTGACAGTTATCAGGCCCTTTCAACCTAGGCTCATCGTTCTTCAGTCCAGAAACCTTCTCTTTAATATTGGCTGTTCTGTACTTTTCTTAGTCTTTATGGCATTTTCATTAATTGATTCACAGACCTTGAAAAAAGCCACCCTCTATGTCTTTTATATTTTTAGAATTTTTTTCCTGGCTTCTTGGGGAAGAAATTGTATTAAGATAACATTTTTTTGTCCTCTCCACCCCGTTGCCGCCCCTTGTTCCCCAGAACTGGAGAAGTGACCTGACTAGCTGGTGAATTTAGAGAAAGGGACAGTGGCTTCCTTGTTTTGAGGGATCTGCTAGCCTATGGAGAAAATGAGCCATTATTGACCCCCCACCCCCACCCCAAGCCAGTCCAGAGTTTGTCTGCAGGGGCTCCAGTGCCCAGCCTTGCACATGGAAGCACTGTGCTCTACAAAGCTCTCTCCTCCCGTGTAGCCCTTTCCCAGCAGTGAAACTGACATGTTGCTTCTATCTGCTCATTTGATACCTGTTTTCAAACTCATGTGAAAAATGGGTTGTTTGTGTGCCTTCTTAAACTCCATTTATCATTTGGGGCTTCTGCTTGACTTTCAGAAGATTTCTTGAGCTTTCTCTTCCAAATGCTTGTTCTCTGGCATTACTCCTTCAAAGCCTCCACTCTTACAGATGCTGCCAACTTTCTTGAACCTCTGTGCAAAGACTAATTAGGCTTTGTAAAAATTCTCCTCTCAATCCTAATTTACTATTTTTCTCTGAGCATCATTTTCCATTTTATTGTACACATTTCTCCACTGCTTACTTTATCATTTTTTGTATGTGTTAATATTGCTTTTCACTTTTGCTATCTTTCTATCATAAAAGAACCAGTTGCAATGCTGTGAGACTGATAGCTTCGTCCACAACCTTAGGGGCATACCACCACCCATTTACATCACGATTTCTATGTTGTCTCATGAAATTGTGCCTAAAAGCTCTCCTGTTCAGCCCCTTCTCTGATTCTCACCACAGGCCACCATCATAATCCCATGGCCACCATTATAATCCCATGTTAGGCATCTCTGGTCAATTACACAGCCTGTATGCTCTTTATATCACCAAGCTAGGCAGCATATTTCTTTTTTTCAATTTATGTTTTTATTTATGTGTATGAATGTACTGTCTGCATGCAGGTCTGTGCACCCGTGTCGTGCCTTCCCCACCCTATGTCTGAACCCCACTTGATTTTCAGTCTGTAGTTTCCTGTCAATACAAGCTTGCTCAGATGATATGACTAGTTTAAGGACGACAGAAGAAGTAGAAAACCCCTAAAGACAGTAGTACTTTTTTGGTGTTAGGTTTACAGAAATAATTTTTAGCTTAACATATGACTTATTTCAACATTCTTCATTAGGTTTCATTGCTAAAATCTTACTTAGCATAGTTTTATGTAACCCTTAAAACATATGATTTTGAGTATTTTTAAACTTTTGACTTAGAGTCTATCTTCTTTTCACACTTAAGAGTTTAAAACTTCCTTGGAAAATAAATTCTGGAGATTAGCATTCTATACCACAGCAACAGAATTCTAAATGAAAGAGTAAGAGAGTGCTATGGAAGGATATGCATGCACTAGGAAGAAAATTCTATTTGCATTTCTTTGCACAACCTGTTGTCAGAGAATGATAAAGAGCAATAACATTCATTAGGTTCTTACTTTATGTCAGACTATGAGAAGTATTTTATATTAGCTATTTTACTTAACATAAGCATATAAGGTATATTATGATATCCTACTATTATCTGTACTTTACAGATGAGGATTCTGAAACCCCTAGAGGCAGAGGTCTCCAGGCAGTAATTTGAGATGCCCAGGCAGGCAGTACATGATACCTGAGTGGTCACTTTAACCACTTCACTACTGTTTCTCCTCCTGGGATTTGCCAACCCCAAGATTGTTCCCCAGATCCAGTGTGTCCTGCAAGTTTCTATACTTGAGGTTTGCATATCTAATTATGTTCAGAAAAGAATTATCTTCCCAAAGAGAATAAAATTGTGGTTTTCCAAGTCAACTTTACTGGAAACTGAGCCCAAGAAACCATGAAGATATCTTCTGCAAACTTTCTTGGGGGCTGGAGAGAAGGCTCAGCAGTTAAGAGCACCAGCTGCTCTTGCAGAGGACCCAGGTTTGGTTCCCAGCATCAACATGGCAGTGAGCAACCAGCCATAACTCCAGTTCCAGGAGATCTGACACCCTCTTCTGGTGCACATGTGCATTTACACATATTCAGGGAAAACATTCATACACATAGAATAAAAATAAATAAATCAAACATTTGTAATTAAAAAAGACTTCCTTAAGGAATATAAGAATTCTTAAACCTGAATTTTGCCAAGCTTATGAAACCTGAATTCTGTCATTCTAAATCTTTTCCAGTCAGTTTAAAAAGTCCATTTTATTCAGTGTAGAATATTTGCCAATGTGAAAACTGGCCTTGCCTTAGAAACCCTATTTAGAATGAATTTTAGATCTTTACATGCTGACTACTTACACACTGAAGCATTTGAAGAAGTGTTGGTGCTTTAGTTTTTAGTTAGGTGCATTGCACAAAGCAGCTACATATTCTGCTAACATAATTCTGGTCCTATCAGTTTTCCTGAGGAAACACACATTAAAAACACATTATTTAATTTCCAGATTGGCTTAGGACCAAGTACATTTATTAACAATTAAATCCTTTTGACAGGTTCACATCTCTAAGATAGGAGTTACTGAACATTGCACCAATTTGTATCCTTTAACCACACATGTGATAGAACTAGGGAAACAAGAAATATTTATTAGAAAATGGGGTACAGTTGATTTGCTTATGCAAACATTTATTACCTTCAATAAGGCATTGTGATTTCTTCAGTTCTGACTTCCTTTAGAACTAGTGCCTGTGGGTGGGCTTGCTTAGCTAGAAAATATAATGTGTGGAATTTATATTTGTGGAACTCAAAATTAACACTGACTAACCATACATATAATACTTCTTTTTGACAAATGAGACAAGCGTAAGCTACATTTTCCACTAATAATAATAATTTTCACAGAACTGTAACAATTTTGTTAAGAGTTTTCCTTTGTTTGGGAACTTTAATTTTAGTTGGTTTTGATTCATATGATATATGGAGATACAGAGTATCAAGTACCTACGAAGTTGGGGTCTAATAAGACAGAGGCTGGTAGACCTGATCTGAGTTTTAAATTTCGTTACCTAAGGAGATCTGTTGGATAACACAAATCTGCTAACTGAACTTTGTGTTCTATAAACATGCTAAAAGTTATTCATAGGAAGGTTGGGATGAAGAGTAGGTGAACACAGTTTGGCTCTGTAGAGCAGTTTTGTTTTATTCTTTCCTTTCCTACCAGTTTGCCTTATTTCTTAAGAGTGGAATTTCTTTTTAATCATATTCCAATTCTCTGAAGTCAGATCCATTATTTCTTTATGATCTATTTTAAGTGGTATCAAGGGATCTATTCTTTGATATGTTTATTAGAGAACTTAGATTTTTGCCTGTAAGGTTCTACTTACATCTTGTACAGCACAGATTTTTTCTGTTTACTTTGGAGGCATTTCCTGTGGATGAACTTAAAAGTGTCTGCTGTGTCCCAGTTCTCCAGTGGGCCACACGCAGGGCTTCAATGCTCTCTGTTATCAATCTGTGTAGTGCTTGTCTGGGCAGAATATATGTAACCAGAAACTCTGAACCCCTTCATTCTGGAAACTCCTCCCTTGTAAAATACAGAGCATGAACTGAAGAAGTAGGAATTTCTAATGACTTCAATTAGTAAATGCAGTCAATGTATTTGCTGACTTTGGCTACCCTATTAGACCAGCATCTCCTCCTATACAGAGTGTGATGACAATGCTACTATAGCTCTTAGGCTTTCTAAAATCTAAGTGCATATGTATATGCATTCTGTTTTCTATGGCAGCACTAGGTAGGTAACCTGTTCAAGACTATATGCTCAAGTGTTAGAAAGTCTTGCCTTCCATACTGCCCTAGTCAAGATGACAGCTATACCTAGAAATTTCTCATCCATACAGTAGACAAAATAATACTAACTAGTATTGTTAAAGATATTAATGTCAACACAGTCACCACATACTATTTTCTGTAATTAATATCAGGAAGGATACTGTGTCACTCCTTATAGTTATACTTCAAGCTAGCCATAAAGTTCAGGGAGATATAAATATTGCAATTTTCCTAGTAAATCTATCTTATAAGCCATTAATTCAAATATATTACAAAAGTTTGCACTTTCATACCTGTTACTCCTTCAAAGTAGATTCAAAAGGAATTGAAAATCCATAGAAACTGAGCTAAAGTATTACTTTTCTTCTACATTGTTCAGTGTCATCCCGAGGACATCAAAATGTCTTTGCACAGTATCTGAGGCTGCTGGACATGGCCATGGTACATGCAGCTTCTGTTCCCAGGAGCTCTCTTTGAAGCTCCACCATTGCCTGGCCACTCCCCACCTTTATGTCTTATATTCTACTCATCCTGAAAGACATTTCTCTGTGAAATCTCTTTTGCTACTTTCTGTGTGTGTGTGTGTGTGTGTGTGTGTGTGTGTGCACGCATGCACGTCCATCAGCAGATGTTCTATTATACCTCTTGGTTTAGTTTGTCTTATACTTAAATGGCACTGTCCGTTTGCCTAAGAGTTAGTTTTCTGTGGTCACCAGCTTCTTTCTCTCAGTTTTTTTGTCTCATCTGAATCAATGCCTTCAAAGTTGCATTTCCCTGGGTAGTTCCTTAGAAATTATCTTTCAAACTAAGATAGTCCAGTAATAGATAGTGTTTTTTCAGTGCCATTAATTGAAATTCTGTGAATCTTTCAAATGTGGTCACAATGACCTGTGGCAATGTTTTCCATATTAAAACATTTCCCTGTTGTTAACATTGACTGTATGCTCACTATCGATAGTCTGTGAGGTAAAGCTACCCAGGAGTAATGGCGCCAGCAGAACTAGTGCCCAATGGCAACTGCTGTTTCTTCTGCCTTTTCAAGTTCTTTGTTTTGTTTTGTTTTTTATAATATAGAAATATTTTTTTCTAAGAAATTCAAAAGCAGAGACAGTATTCAAATAAAGAGATGGGCTTAGGGACTGGAGAGATAGCCTAGCGGTTAAGAGCACCGACGCTCTTGCAGAGGACCGGGGTTCGATCCCCAGCACCCACATGGCGCCTAAGAACCGTCTGTAACTCCAATTCCAGGAGAACTCCAGTTCCAGGGGAATCCGAGACCCTCTTCTGACCTCCACAGCATTGCATGACACGGGTGCACAGACCTGCATGCAGACAGTACATTCATACACATACAAAGATAAATAATAATAATAAAAAATTTAAAAAAAAAAGAGATGGGCTTACAAATACCACTGTCTTTGAACACCAAACCCAGCATTTCATTTGTATATAACCCTAGGGTAGCCACCTCATCTCTCTGAGGCCCAGTTTCTCATCTGAAAATTAGAAATACTCATTCCATTTTCTATTCCTACAAAAGTTTTGGGAAGATCTTATTACATTTGAAAGTACTTTATAAATTAGAAAAACTATACTTTTATTAGTGAATTAAACTGTACAGAAGAGGAGTCTGTGGACAGAGCATCAGAATGAGTCCTAAATAACAGTTCACATTGGATTTTGGCTGAGTTCATTTAGCTGGGTTATAAACAACTTTCCATCTACTAACAGGACAGGAACTTTTACTGAGCACCAACTACATGCCAGGGGTCAGTGCTGCTTGCCTTAGACTTGTCTTCCAAAGCACCACGTAACATTTAAATTACATCTAAGAAAAGTGTCTTCAATGAGCAAAGTCACTGGTATTGCAAAATTCCATGTTCTTTCTGTTTAACTATAGTAAGAAAAATGTTTTTTAGAGAAAATATCTTCATAGGATTCTCTTATGGAATTTCTCATTCTTAGGGAAATTTCTAGAATGACTGAAAGGCAATATTTGATTAGATGCATGGATTATTCTTATTCAGAGTCTCTTAGGAAAGTTTAAAGAACTTGTCATTAGTTCTTCTCAGAAGGAAAGAGAAGGCTAATTAAAAAGCCCTTTGGAAGCTCATGAAAGGGAAAATAGTTGTGGCTGTTGACCAGGTATATTTTTCTGGTCATTCACCAAAACCTAGTTTAATATAACTTGCGAGTCTGTGCAGAGTGGCTTCTGCGAACTTACAAAGAGCAGCTGGGAGAAACTGAGAGGCTTCCTTCCTGAAAGCATGCTCTAAACCAGGCGGACTTATTCTTTAAGTTCTATTTGGAGGTAGAAGAGTAGACTCAGTCAAAGATGATTCTCAAGTGACTATGAAAGAAGAAACATTGTTACAATGTCTACTGGACAATGATCAGGATAAATAATAATGCAGAGATTCAAATGGTATTGCAACACAGAGACACAGGAGGGTGCTAACCAGCTGCTGTAATAAATAAATTAAACTGTTCAATTATTGTGGGGAAATCGAGGCGTGATATGGATGGCAGGATTGAATTGTGACTTTGAATTGTCTAAACAGAAAATCTTGGAGCAGATGGCCTTTTCTTCAAATAAAGTATATTACACTCCCCAATCATTACTACCAGTTTTAAGGACAGAAGATGTTCATATTGGGCAAGTTGAAAACCACTAAAAAGTACAAGGAAGGAAAAAAAAAATGGACAAATGTTGCTATCAGCCCTGGGTGGCTGGGTTTTTTTAGAGCTGGGTCATTGGAGGCTCAGCGCAGGAGGCCTGCCTTCAAACAGGAGCCCAGCCTGTTCTCATTTCAACTCCACAGACCTTCTGCTGGTACAGAGGGGGAGTAGGGACTGGGGGTCTAATGACTGCGAGAAGAGAATTAGAGACGCATGTTTATCTAAATACATTTACTCTCATTAACGTTCATATTCACTGACATCATGCATCTCCTTGAAAAAGTCTGCCCACCCACCATTAATTAAAGCCACATTTTTAAAAGTCAGCATGTGCACTTTTATTCCAATCAAAAGTAGCCTCCTAAGTTTTGCAGAGTAGGCAGGAGAATATCTGAGGCCTGACAGCTGTTCCCTGCTACATAGTGAACAGTCACTTGACTTACATTAAACACTTATTTATGTATGGCTGAGAATATAATAGCTGAGATCTATTGTCTTGAAGATTAGAGCTATTTAGTGTCTAATGACCTCTTACAGAAATTTAACATGTATTTTGATAAGTCAGCATTTCTTTGGATACAGTGTAACACCATACACTCTTATCTGTTCAAATAGAAGACTATAGCTATCATATCCCATTTGAATAATTAAGCAGCACGCTCCTGTCAAAGACACCACACTTTATAACTTACATGTGTTCTATTGATGTCAAAACAAAGGTCAGTGTAAATTCTTTTTATCTAAGTCATTGCGCACACAGCAATTACCAATCGTAGCATTGCGTAACCACAGTCTATATTCTTGGCAGGAGTCACCATAAGTTCATAAATTCATGAAAATAAAGAATGTTGATGTTTAAAGTTCAAGAAAGGTACTATTTGTAAACAGTTCAGGTCACACTCATTTTATGTGCTAAGCAAGAGTCCTTTCTCTACAGCATCCTTTAAATGAGATTTGTTCTTTTCAGGAGGCCTGCAAAAGTATTTCACCCAAACAAATCTGTATTCTTTTTCTTTTTCGCATTAGTCCTTCCCAGCACCTTTCAATTTTATGCTGACCTTTACATATTAATATCATGCATATTTTTATGTTGTATAGTTATCTGTTTCCATTGGCAATTCCATTATCTTATAATGGTTCAAGCTAAACATTTGTTTATATTTTCTTTATTATATTTGCCATTATTTGTTATTATGTTTGTTGTTTATTTATTATGTTTGTTTATATTTTATTTGGTTCTGCTTTGTACACAGAGGCATGGACAGCAACATTCAGGTTCTCTTGTTATTGTGGTCAAGCTGCCATCTAGTCCATCCCAGCTCATCAACGGATCTGAACATTGGTTTTGAAGTTTAACCCCAAGTTGAAGTACCCTGGCCTAGGAGTTGAACCCTGAGTTCTAGTCTTGTCCTCTCTACTGGCCCATAGTCAGTACCCTGGGGACCTCAGTTTCCTCACTGAATGTCTGAATGCAACTACTAATCTACGGAACTACTCATGACCCTGGAGACTTTTCGGGATGAAAGGATAAGGGTCTTCCTCTGGTTCTGTTACTCCTCCAACACAAAAAACCACAAGGCAGTGGCTTTATAGGTAGAGCTGGGTCTGGCTCCCAAAGAAAGCACCTCCAAATTCAGAAGAACTCAACCAACCAGGCCTGGTAAATTGCTTTCACAGAATGTCTGGGAAAAAAATGCTCTGGGTATTGATTTTCCTTAGATACAAATATTCAATATACTGTTGCTATGTGAGATGAAGCACTATCCGGCAGTTGATATCTCTTGCCTAAACTATCCAGAAGGACTGTAAAACTTATCACACAGTGCTAAAAGCAATGGGTAGATTCCTTGAGCCCAGCCATGGGAAGGATGGGGGGGCATGTATGGGACTGTTTCATGCCAGCTGGTGGTACTCTTTAGAACAAGTGGATCTGTATTAATATATTTTGCCTGAGTGCATAGCCCTAGGACTTTAGTATTATATTTGGTTCTGAACAGAGAGTAATCCCTTCCACAGTTCCCATGTCTAGACTGGAGGTCAGTGGGAAGCTGTGACTACATAGCATTCGAGCCGCTCTATGAAATCTTATGATAAGCTCTGTCTGAGTCAGCCATAAGGTCTCAGGATCCTTAGGGAGCAGGGTAGCATTCCATACCTTCCTTCCGGCTCTGTTGTTGTGAAGATTCATCAGGGCTCTGGCGTCCTTTCCTTTCCTTTCCTTGGCATCTACGAACGCACGGGCAAATTTGATCCCATAGTCAATGTTGTCACTGCAGCCACCCCAGTCAAAGGTGCCCTTGCTGTCCTTGGCACTTCCCTTCATCTTAGGATCACAGGAACAGGATTTTAATTCTCCTTGGCTACAGGCCCTGGTGATGGCAAATACAACTCCAGCTGAGGAGATGGCGTAAACAAAGGCAGATTCCCGACTACCTGAAACAAAAATGCTTTTCTTAAAAGTGGTCAGGAAGTGCTGGATCTGAGTAACTTTCACATGGTGACTTCATCTGCTACGGTATGCTAGGATGCTTTTCTAGGTCCTCTCTTTAATATGAGTCATCTACAGCTAATGTAGGTTTCTGTCCATTTATCTATCTATTGGCCAATTCCTCTTAAATACAGAGTATAAAAGATAAAAGATGGCCTTGCTACTTGTTTCAATAAGTCACATTCACCTTGAACCTAGATGTCCCAGAACAGGGGAGGGGGCACCACTCACCCAAGTTTCTTCATCTCTAGAATACAGTCTGGATTCTACAGGTCTATTACTCATTCCATTGTGTGGTCCATGACTTGTGATATCACAGCTTGGAAAAAAAGTTTTCAAGATGGAGACCACAGAATGAGAATATAGTCTTAGCTATCTTGAGAGGCTGAGGTGCAGGATTATTTGAGCTCAAGAGTTGGAGGCCAGAACAAACAAAAACATTTCCAAATCTCTACACATTACTGAGGACACTTAGCTTTTAGTGTGCATTTAGCTTACTCACAGTGAAATACCGTACTCAGGAAATCTAGGGGCTGAGATGGGAAGAGAGTTGAGTCAGGCACCAGCCCCTGGCGCTAACACTGGAGAGCTTTGGCTTGCCATCAACTTTCACAAGTAATTGAGAGATTGTTGAAGGCAATATGCAATATCCTTGAGTTACACACTATGTCTGACTATTAAGGTGATTTTACTTTCTTCTGGAACACCTGCACTAATCACTGGTATTGGGTAAAAGTATTGGGTAAAAGACAGTGAAAAGCTTTTCTTCGTTTGTTTTTTTTTTTTTTTTCTGGAAGGAAACAAATTTACCGTCTATAATTAGACTTGGGCAAGAACTCTTTGGGGTACTTTCTCAGAATTGTTCTTTATTAGAGAGCAGGCTACTTTCACTTACAGGCTGAAAGGTACATATTTCAGTGCAAAAACTACATTAAATTATTTTAATAATCTGTAGTAACTCATAACACGGTGTTGTGGTATAGTGACAGATATAAGGCTCTTTAGGGTCCGTGTGCACCTCGTTTTTCAAGTGGAGCTGTATTTCATTGTTATTAGTATGCCTTTTTATTAATGGTTGCTGCAGCAAATATATTAACAATCAACATAGAAGCTGGACAAGCTAATGCCAATGCAAGGCAGAAAGTAGAGAACCATTTGGTGATTCAATGCATCAAGACGCGTGTGACTTTTTGAACCACACAGCTGGGAGAACAAACTACCTTTTCGCATCGAAGCCTTGCTTGTTTCCGTTTGTCATTCAGTGCTAAAATTTATTGTGCATCCCTCCAAATATTTGCTCTGCTAGCCTCATTATTAAAAAGCATGAACTCATATCTACACCATATTAAATGGCACTTACCTCAGCCTTCTGAACCTCTAATGATCAAAAAGGAACAGTTATGCTTTGTACCCAGGTATAATCAGATGAGCATTTGCCACAGGTAGCAGCAGGTAGTGCTCTCAAGATAAAAGAGGAACCGAGTGATGGTGACCAACAGATTCAAACATGGCTTCATCTTAGTTAGTGGCTTTTAGATAAATAAAAGTTTTATTACGTGCTCATTTTATAGTTTAAAAAAATTCATCAGCTTTTTTTTTTTTTATCTTAGTTTTGGATTTGAAGTCCAGTGTATTTATTTATAGACATCATATAAGGGAAATAATCATAAATGCTTAATGTATTTATCACTACTTTTATAATTTGAGGGAGAACATAGGTTTTAAATGTGGAAAGCATGGAAGATAGGGACCAACCATAGTTTGTCAGTCATCAGACAGTATTTTGAAGCAGTAGAGAGATCATCTCAGTGCAGAATCCATCCTTGTGTAACTAGTAAACAATCATATTAACTCATTGGATCAACTACAACAAAATCATAATTTGCTACATTTATGAAATAATTTCCAAAGTAAAACATTATCTTTCAAAATAACCGTTATTATTAAAATATATTAATTAATGTCTAGATGTTTGCTTATTTAAGTACAAATTTCACGCATGACTTTTTGTTTTACCTCCAGATGTTTTGGTATTGTGTAGATATGACCTTAAGATGTTTTCAGTTAAGCGTTTGAGATGAATCACTAAAATGCTATGTGTGAAATAGTAGCACATTTTTGAACTGGCTTTGTAACAAAACAAATTTTGGTTGTTGGCCTCTTCTTAGAAAAACCAATTCTTTTTCAGGTCATCACAAATGAGAAAAAAATCCAAATTGAATTGATGATATGGATGCTTTCTGAAGTGTTGCTATTGAAGTTCTTGCCATTTTTGGATTCAGATGATCAGACAATATCTGTTGAGTGCACGGTGTTGTTTGGGTTGGGGAGTGTTACTTGGGAAGGCAAAACACTAGATAGAGCGGGAGTCTCTTGAGGGTCATGTATTGTCCAGTTCTTCAAAAAATAGTTTGCTTTCTCTTTTCTTCCTTCCTTTCCCTTTCTTTTTCTTTTTCTTGTTTCTTTTCTCTTAACATTTATAAGGGTGAGACCTAATTGCTTTGTTTCATAAGCTTGTGCTAGAATGCCAAGGTGTCTACTTAAAAGGAGATTTTTGGGTGTTCTAAACCCGTAACTATTGTCTGTTGAAAGAATAAATTCCAAATGTTCTTAAGACAGTCTATCTTATACTGGTTCTCTAGAGCACAACAGGCAACTGCTCTCCATTGCTCTATGATCCTGGGATATTTTAGTAGCAGTAGTGTTCTCCCTATAGTTATGTTTGTCTTTGGGTTTCCTAATCATCTAAAAATACCTTTAGTTTTCCAAAGGAGAATTCTTTGCAAGTCTAAGATTGAAATTTCCCTCCATGCAATTAACTGTAAGAAGTCTTTGGATAGCTTCACTGGAATTTCATGATTATTTCCAGGATAAGCTGCTTTAGGCCAAATTCGGCCCTCCTCTAACCAACAGAAAATCATCACTGACAGTCACAGGAATCTGTAGAACTGTCTAAGAAGGAGCTGGTCTTCTGTAAAGAGTAGAATGAAGTCATGCTGCATGTTTTAAGTTTCGAGTCCTTTGGCAAAGTGCTTAATATCAAAATCTGGAGTGCCAGTTGGACTCTCATATTACCTGAGGCCTTCGACTCATTTAATTCAGTGTCCTCTCATTGTAACCCCTTCTCTCTCAGTACCTCTACAAAGCTTTGGCAGTAGAAAGATCATCTCAGTGCAGAATCCATCCTCGTGTAACTAGTAAACAATCATATTAACTCATTGGATCAACTATGACAAAATCATAATTTGCTACATTTATGAAATAATTTCCAAAGTAAAACGTTATCTTTTGAAATAACTCTTATTATTAAACTATATTAATTAATGTCTAGATGTTTGCTTATTTAAATACAAATTTCATGCATGACTGACTTTTTTCATGCCATCTTTTGGGTCACTTGTCACAAATATTTCCTTTTAGGTCAGTAAGGTGGCTTAGTGGGTGAGAGCTGAGTTTGATACCTGAACCCCCCTGTAGAAGGAGAGAACTGAATCCTGAAAGTTTTTTTCAGACTTTCATACACCCACACCCCCACACCAAAGATAATCGCTTAGAAAAAAAAGTTTAATTGCCTTTTGTCATTTGTGATTTGAAGGCTTTTTCACCCACAGTATGCAACAACTTAATGGATCTGTGCTTATAATTTTATAAATAAGAAACTCTGCTAATTTAAAATTACTGAAAAATGATGATGAACACTTTGAAAAAGAAGTCTTTTTATATATGTGTGTGTATATATATATTATATATATATAATATATATATATTTCAACCAAAGAGCCTACAAATAGTACAGCCCAAGACTACTTGTGATGAGTATTTGCAAATTCTGTTTGACAAGGTCCAGCACTAATTGATTTACTGGTGAGATAATCTAGGTGAAGTTTTAAAATTCCAAGAAGCTGAAATTTACTATTATCCTTTCAAAAATTTGCGATGTCATATTGAAACTCTAAAAGGAATGCAGAAGAATATAGTTCTTAAACTAGAGAATAAAATTGCAGAATATCGCAGTAAATTAACTTTAGGGATACTCTAAGAGTGAGAGTACTACGCCCTTGGGGGATTTTAGAGACATTCAGTTATGCATTTGGCCTCATAAAACCCTAGGGCTGTGATGATTACATGATAGAAACACCCTCTGTTAAGCATTACCAAGTGCACAGCCTGGACGATTTCTTGGGAATGGGGGGGGGGGTGGATGGGCAAAAACAAGGGTAAAGTTCTCTGTTTCTGGGCTTTGCACATACACTGTTGTATTTCCAGTCAAATTTCCAACTAATAAATGGGCAGAGTCATTTCTTGAAGAATGCTAAGGCCAGCGTAATGGATGAGTATTATTTAAAAACATTTTTTATAAATCTTTTTAAGATTTATTTTATTTATGTTTATATACATGTATCTGTGTGTGGGTGTGTGCATACAAGAACAAATGTCTACGGAGGCTAGAGGCATTAGATCCCCCAGGAGTTGGAGCAATAGGTGGTTGTGAGTTGCTGGATATGGCTGCTGGGAATTGAAGTCTGAAAGTCCTCTAAAAAAAGCAGTGTGTGTTCTTAACCGCTGAGCCATCTCTGCAGCCTCAAACATAAAATTTGATTTTCAGTGAATTTTCTCTGATTCTATTCTAGTAGATCACTATCTATGAGTTACTTTCAATATTTATAAATGTATAGAGGTTTATTATATAATGAGTAAATTTACGTCTCTTCCTAAAAGAAAGCAAATCTGTATATCAAGGCCCCCAGCCACTGCTCCCCCTCCCCCCTTCTGTAGATATTCGTGTGGCCTACAATGTAGCTGGGAAAGTAATAGGCACTGACTACAAGTTCATCCAGCCATTCACTGGAACAAATCAATGGAACTACAATGTACAGGCATCATGCAGGAAATACAAGCTAGTTCCTGACCTTATAGGAACTATAATCTATTGAAAACACTGTTTAAATTAGATACAGAGTGACCTTGGCTAAGGTAGCCAAATGAGAGGTCAAAGGTGGCATAGACAGATTTATCTCGCCTTCTTATAACATTTTCACTGTGTTTTAAAATAAAATATGTAATAGCAACCATCTTTGGCTGGCCAAAGATTTGAGCAGCCTATCCTGATCTTCAGATCAAATTCTTCTGGAAGGTTCAAGCCCCAGAAAGATTTGTTTTTTAGAGGTCAAAAGAGCCCTATGGTTGCTTTCTTTTTAGAGATAAAATCTGATCTTAGAGGGTAATTGAAGTGATGAACAGAGCAAACAGTGAAGAGACACCAGCCTGCGGCCCCTCAGCCTGCACAACCACCAGCCTGCGGCCCCTCAGCCTGCACAACCACCAGCTTGTAAGATGAGACAGTTCTTTGATTGCCTCACCCCTCATCTGTGACTGGAGATGCCACCCCAGGACCAAACCCAGTAAACAGAATGCCCTTAAGGATGAGCAGGTGGATGTGGGGCTGGATGAAGGTGGGAGACTCACTTCTGAGGAGGACCCGACCAAAGAGGCTGTGATCCCTGTCCAGAGTGTTGCAGTTCCAGCGATGCTGCCGGAACTGGTGTTGGCACTCTGCTGTCCACTCAGCCACACCCAGGCCAATGGCACGCATCACGTCTGGATGTCGGTGGCACAGCTGACGCTGGCGGCTCACCAGGCCTGGCACATTGTCACACATGACCCTGGAGGAGCCACCTGTAGCTCTCATGTACCTGTGAGAGAGCAACATAGAGGTGAGTGTGATGTGAATGGACAGGCTGGGCTTTGTGATCCCTAGGATACCAGAACTCAAAGCACTATTCAAGTATGGATTCCTTGTCCTTTGGCAATATTAGGAGGCAAAGGTTATTTAATTTTAATTCAGTGAAGAAGCAGGAAAGGGAGGCACGGTGAGAAATCTAGTAGAAGCTACTGCCAAATGGAGTGATGACTCTCTCCTGAAGTGGGGGCCACAGGATGATGCTCTTGGCAGGGAGGCTGAGGCAGAGACATGCAGATGAAGACCTGAAGGGGTGGGGGCAGTGTGTTTGGGGAGAACACTTAAAGACTTTCCGAGAAGACTCTGCTCTTAGTGACGCCATGTGTCTGCACTTGGCTTTGGAGGAAGCTGACCTTTAAAAGTCCCTCACTCCCATTTGTTTGGCCTAATGTCTTAAAAACTGTCTGCATCTGTCTTATCAGCACCTGATGGGGACGGATGCTCCATTCTGCTTACGGACATGCCATTCTCTCCATACTAAAGAATCCTTTAAACGTTTCCATTTTCTAGCTCTTTTTGGCTTTTATAGAAAACTTTTGGAAAAAATTCTTTCTATTGTTATCAAGGACGTTAAATGTTTGGAAGAATCAGCATTATAGCTCTATAAAGTACTTTTCGAAAAGAAACTTTAACAAAAAAATTACATCATCATCCCTACCCAGATGTTCTCTATTAGATGTGAAATGTTTAGAAAGGTACCTTTTATATAACCCAAGCTGCCATAGGTGTCTTTTGAAGCGATCAAACAAGGAGAATGTCTTTTTCTTGTATTTTCATTATTTTATATGATCATAAAATCGTTACAGCTGTGACTTCCAAAAAATATATTTAAGTGACAGCTGAGAGACAATGTGACAAAATGTCTGAGCAATAAATAATATTTATACACCCATGGAAACAGAAATAGTCATTTTATTGAAAAATGGTCAGTCTGATAAATCAATCTTTGATCCCATGTCAGCAATGTCAAGGTGAACCACCTTCCTGTTCAAAGCGGCTTAGGAAGGCACTGAACCCCCTTACCATAGGTTCTTTGCTCAAATCCTTTGAAGAGCTCCAACATCTTCCCACCCTTCCCCCCAACCCCCAGCTAGTGCTGCCTTTGGCTGAGATTCCTTACTGTTGTCAGATTTTAAAAGAGGAGGGAGAAGAAAATAGCCCACGATTGCCAATCTTTCAGATTAGGTGTATAGTATTCTAATATCTCTTCTGGAATTTTTAGGTATAAGAAAGTTGGAGAGCACACACCTCCTTCTATTTCCAGGGTCAGAACTTTAAGATTTGGGGTTAGAATTTCTGAATGGGCAGAGATGTGCCTTTGGAACTTTTAACAACTTTAAGACCAATGAAGGTTCCAGCGATATGTAAATTAAATCACAAATTAACTTACAAAGGACAGCAGCAGGGTTCGCTTTAGAGGAAGGTTTTGAAGAGGGTAATATCTGGGGCACCTCAGCGCCAGTAGTTTTGCATCAAGGGGCAGTCCTTACCTGGAGGCAGCGACATGTTCTGCCTCATTGGGGTGAAGCACTAGGAATGTGGAAGGACGGGAAATAATACACAATCCACTCTTTGGGCTCTACAACTCCAACCGCCTGCATTGATTTATTTCGAGGCAGTTTTTTGAGGACGCGGGGGTGGGGGTGGCAGTTGAGGTTTTCTAAGTGAAGTCACACACACACAAAGTGCTAGAGGTAGAGAAGTCACACGCAGCGTGCTAGAGAAGTCACACACACACACACACACACACACACACACACAGTGCTAGAGGTAGAGATCAGGCTACACTTTCCTCAGCGGGATAAGAAATTGGCTGATTTTGCCTTCGTTCAGCTGGATCCAAACAACCAACATTAGAGCTCTCATTTGAGGGGCATGTGATTTTTTTTTTTTTTTGAGTTGTCAAAGCTAAAATGGGTTTTGAGAAAAGCGAAGGGGTTCAGCTGAGGTTCTTGCCATAAGAGGGGCTTGCGCCAGAATCCACAACTGCTAGGGCTGAGGAGCAGCGCCAGGAAGGGTCTATGTGACCAGTAGGGTCCCCGCTCCCATCTCCAACAATTCATCAGTACTGCGCCCGTATGCGTGGACTTACCACCATGAAGAGCTGACCTCAGGGGTGAGCCAGGTCAAGAGCAGAGGGAGCCAGAGCCAGATTCCACCGAGAGGGACGTTCATATTAACCCCCCTTGCGTCTGCATCAGGTCAGACTCCGTGTGCGGGCGCCATGCATGCCCAGAGCAGAAGCGCTCAGCTCCGGGAGCGCCTCGTCTTGGCTGCCGGCGCCTCTGCGCCCCCGCCCCCCGCTCGCGTCTGCGGCTAGTGCTGAGACTCACTGATAAAGTTTCAAAAGACGAGCCCAGCAAGCGATAAAGGGCAGCCCGGGCCGCCTCGCCCACAGCCCAATTCCCCAGGCGCAGCGAGCGCAGCAGCCCGCGAGCTCTGCGTGCCTCCCGCGCGCCCTGGTCCTTTCTGTTCCCGCCGCAGAGCAGCCAAAGAAAGGGGCGCTGCTCCGGGCGGGGCGGGGGGCACAGGGCTTTATAGAGGAGCGGATGAAAGGATGGCAAGAGACAGCTCGGGGCGAGGGGGGTCGGGGAGGGGCGTTGGAAGGCCTCTGCTCGGGTGGCCCGAGCACTGTGGAGGCACGTGCCTTCAGGGAAGTTCCTGGCGAAGGTGCATCAGCGGGCTGGGGCGCCCCAAGGTGCGTCCCACATAGGCAAGGCTATTTTCTGGCAAGCTGAAGTCTCTCATCTTGCAACGTGGGGAAAAGAGGGCGAAGGATAAGGAGATAACCGCTCATAGGATACAAGAACCCAGAAATGATTTTCAACTCATAGGCTTTCAACACTGGGTAATAGAACACTTGTGAATTTGGAGCCGCAGTGTCTTTATTGGCAAGGTTGCCAAGGGATGGGCAAGGCCTCGGAATGAAGACCTACGGCCTTGATCCCTGTGCCCTGTACTTAGGAGCAGGAGGGAGACGACCTGAGGCCCTGGAGACTTCACTTAGCAGTTTTGGCCAAAACGTCCTGGGAAGGAGCGGTTTTTCTGCACACGCAACTCCTTCTCAGTGATGTGCAGTGCTGTTGATCATGTAGGGAAAGAGAGGCTCCCGCTGCACCTCTCACCTCACGGTGCTCAACCTGTGCTCCTGGCCAGGTACTGGGACTCAGGATCTCCGACCCTCACAGAGCCAAGATAGGGGCTTGGGCCCGAGGGTGGAGCACGTTGAGAAGCAACTGGCTTGTAGCCCCGTGGTTTATCACCGGAAAGGAAGGAAGACCAGGAACTCGCAGCGACCGTGAACTGTTCCATTGCTCTTTTCCGGGGGAGGGGGACCCACCACCGCCTAGGAGCGTGCCCTGGGGAATAGACAGTGTGTTTGGGGAGGGAGGGTGATCACAGGGTATGTGTGTTGGGGGGGGCGAGCCGATAAGAAAGAGAGGACTCCCCACCCCCATCCCGCCCACCTCTTGGGCTGGGACCCGCCAGAACGCCAGCTCTCACCCAGTGCGAGCGAGAGCGGTGAGAGGCTGGACGAGGCGCAGCCCAGAGATGCCAAAAACCTGAAAGATGCTGTCATCGCCACCCCTTCCCCCTCGCCGTCCGTGGCAGGTCCGGCCCCTCCCAGGCTGACCCAGATACATCCCCTTTTGGGTCCGGAAAGGGAGGAGAGGGAAACAAGCACCGCGCCACCCACGACTCGGGAAGAGCAGGGCTCTGCGCCAGGGCCGCTCCATATCGCTGGGCTGCGACCCAGGGGAAGTTCTGCTGGCTCCTCGCTGGTGAGGGAGGGGGTGCACTGCTGCTCTGAGGACCCGTGCACTCCGGCGGGGGAGGGGGGAGGGGTCGCTCCCAACAGCAATACCTTGTGCACTTCAATTTGTGGTCATGACCCTTCTTCCTGAAGGAAGCTGAGAAACAAGATAAAATTTACCTCTACTGGTCTCTGTTCCACAGGTTCTTGAAGCAAACTCAGCCCCTTGGGGCGGATTGAATTGAAGGCTGACCACTGAGAACCATGCTTTGTCCAGATTTCACTTTATAGCAGTGACTGAAACAAGGCTAAGGATGTGAATGTTGGGGAAGGTAGGCAGGATATACTTTAAACCTCCAGCTCACAAGTTCCACCCATCTGGGCACATCTTGTCCTCACAGCACAGGGCCTGTTAGAAATACAGGGAGTGCGAACATCAACTTAGGATCCCGTCCTCTCCGCCCAGGGAATTATATGGCCAGGAGACCGGCCCTTCGGTTGATGGTGAGGCCAATGGAATGACCTAAACCTGAAACAGGCCTCCTGGAAAAGGGATGGATCAGTCAGCCTCAGAGCCAATTGAATCCTCCCTGAACGGCTTCACGAGGAACACGAGGAAGCGCCACATGCTGAGGGCAGATAGGATCTAGTGAAAGGCAAAAGGCTAAAAAAGTTCAAGAGAGGCTAAAACCAGATGTGAAAAAGGTCCACCCAAACACCCCTTCTGACCTGTCTGGAGGCAGTCTGGACCAGATGACCGGTCTCTTCCAGATCTGGGATTCCGCTTTCCCGCCCTACTCCACCCTAGTCACTCATCTCCTCCTACCCAGAAGACCCTAGTCACTCATCTCCTCCTACCCAGAAGACTTTCCTTCTCATATGTAGCTGCTCTCTTATGTGTCCTGTACTTTGAAGATGGGGTGTTAACTTGGTCAGGTACTTGAGAAATGCTCAGACCAAACAGGTGGGAAGGTTACAGCAAACTTTTCTTTTGTCATTACCAACCACCATCCTAAAGAGTTAATTTCATATGACTTCAGCCTAGCTGTGGCAGATGGGGAGGTAAGGAAAGACAGGATTCTCAGTGCTTTAGATCTAATAACTTGATGTTTCAGTTTTTTTTTTTATTTCTTCACTGAGAAATCTCAGAAGTGAGTATAAAATTCACTTACAGTATACATACATAACCCATTTCTCCCTCTCGTTAAGATTAATGTTAGTTTGCTTGTAATTTTAGTATGGCGTTTTAGCCAAATGAGTCAGTCTATTTTCTTAGTTAGATCCATTGTTTGTCTAATCTCCCAGGGCAGAGAAAGAGAACTAATTTACTACCAAACTACCTCCACCCTTTAAAAATGAAGTTACTGCTTTGACTACATAGTCATTTGTCTTTCAGTCTGAGCCGGTATCTTCCTGAGTCGGCGAGCCCCAATATAGCCATCTCTTAATCAAAGGAAAAGTACTAGTATCATTTAAATCTCGGCATGCATTTAAATTAATTAGTGCCAAAAAACTTTTGCTTCCAAGCTCAAAAGAGTAGTAGGTGCCTGACTTCTTCTAAAGAAGGGAACTATACAACTGGGCAAAACTATAGGAGGCATTAGTCAGCTGTAACCCTTGAGAGAAGGAAAACATGAGATGAATTCTCCAAGTAGCTCATGAATGTCTGGCAATTTTTCTGGTAAGAAACAGCATGTTCTTTCTGGGCAGCAAGAAGGTAGAACCCAAGAAAAGCAGTAGTCTTAGGGAGGGAGAGAAGAATTAGTGACCACTGAAACTGATAAAAATGGGAGAGAAGAATTTCTGAAAATTGGTAGGTATGACAAAGGGATTCTGAGAAGCCTTCATGGGGATTAACCATCAGCTGGGCTAAATAACAGGAGTCCTAGCAAGGTCTAGCAGAGATTACCTGTTGTGTGATGCATAGTGTTAAGAGCAATGCAATGGCTGAGCAGGGTACAAAGACCTCACTTAGTACTTTAGAGATATAGGGTAAAAGGCTGTGCCTTAAAAGTAATGCTCATGCCTGGGTGTAAAAAGTTCATTTGGTTATGGAGTCTAGACATGAGTACAGTTACAGGTATGTGGCAGAGTAGGAGGAACTAAAAGAATAATCTTTGAGAACTAGAAAGTAGTTCTAAAATCATGGAGAATTTGGAACTTCACAAAGCAACCTCATAAAGTTGTGTGTGGATGCTGGTCATCTGTGTACATGTAGTTCTGTCTGAAGATGATGGCAAAGACTTTGAGAAGATAACTGTAAGAGACCACCACCAAGTTCCAGAGAAGCTACTGTGCTTTGCGCATATGAGAAAGATAAAGACGTTAGTGCAGAGGCTTCGAAATATGAAATAACATCAGAGCTGGAACCTAGAGAAGGATGATGAATTTGTGGCCTGAAACCAACTGGGCTGACTGCATACTAAAACCATAATACAGACATTATCTATATATAGGATTTAAATTAAGTCAGCATTTTTTAACATTATTTTCTGAATGTCCAGGATACAATAAAAATTAGTTGACATACAAAGAACCAGAAATTTTCAAGTGAGAAAAGATAACCAAAATAAAAGTATTGCCTAGGGGACCAGTGTTGAAACTATCAAGGACCTGAAGGCCTAGTATAAAGGATTTTATTTATTTATTTATTTATTTATTTATTTATTTATTTATTGGTCTTTTTGAGACAGAGTCTCCCTGTAGCCCCAGCTGTCCTGGAACTCACTATGTAAACCAGGCTGGCCTTGAACTCACAAAGATTTGCCTGCCTCTGCCTCCCAAGTGGGAGCTTTAAGAAGCAGGGATGAAATCGACAATAGAAGGTTCCAGCAAGAAGCAGAAAATGGGATGGGGAACTGAAAATTTTAGAACTGAAAAAAATGACTGAAATCTCTCTATTTTATTAATAGGGCAAGTCACAAAACTGAGAAGACAGGAAATTTGAGGTGAGATCAATAGGAATGATTGAATCTTAATAACAGAGATTGAAAAAAAAAGATGGAAAAGGAATGATCTAGGGGATCTCTGGAACAATGCCAATTCATAACCTGTTATTCACCTCCCAGGAGAAAAGGGGATGTGGTTCATTCAGAAAAAAAAAAAAAATCTAAGGAAATAATGCTGTAAAACCTCTGTTAAATTGGCCAAAGAAGTAAAGATGCTAATGCTCACATAACCTCAAACAGGATGAACTCAAAGGAATTAATACCAAGACACAACCCAATAATATTTCTTGCAATTAAATTAGACAAAATTCTTATAAGCAGGTAATGACAAATATTTCATTATTACACATGAAAAGCAAAGGGAAATGACAGTGTGAATGACTCCAGATTTCTCATTATAAATTATGAAGATAGAGAAGAGTGAATCATCAGCCTAGAATTCTATAACCACTGGAAAAATTCTTCATGAATAAAAGTGAACTGAATCTATACTCAGAAAAAGGAAAAACAAAGAGAATTCACAGTCAGCAGACCTATTTGAAAAAACTGCTAAAAGTTCTTCAAACTGAAGAGAAATGTTGCAAAAAGAGTCTGAAGTGGGCTGAGGAGATGGCTCAGTTGACAACATGCTTGCTGAGCATGAGGACTTAACTTTACATTCTCAACACCCGTAGAAACACCAGGCCAAGTGGTTGTGTCTGTAAGCACAGTGATTCAGCAGCGCCCTGGCCAGCCAGCCTAGCTACACTGGGGAGCTTCAAATTCAGTGAAAGACCTTACCTCAAAAAAATCAGGTGCATACTAACAAAATGTCAGAATGTGTGAATCCCGGGGACAGGGGCTGCAGGAGGGTGCCAATGACGAAGTGGGTGTAAAGGTGATCAAGACTGATTGAAAAAAAAAATAGCTATAAGTACATCACGTGCATAAAAGTACCGTGTAGGCAATATAAGTGGGAGATATGTAAGAGTGATTAGGAATTAGCAGCTCTTGTGGCTATCCGCATTATTTGTAGCAATAAATGAAACAATAGGCCTAAATGCCCAACAACAGGATGGCTCAAAAGCATATTTTGAGTCAGATAAGTGATATTTGGGAAAATGGACATGGAAAATAGTGGTTAAACCACCATCTTTGTGCGCGTGGTGAACACTTTCAGTAGTCTGGTAGAGTCTACAGCTTCTCCTCTTGGTATAATCATTTTAAATCCACAAAGAAAAATATGTAGCTTTACGAATTTAGCAAATCTTACAAAAAAATCAGGTGCATAGCAAATGAAGACATTCAACATCAACCTCTGGCCTTCACCTGCTAGGATATGTATACATACTCGCACATACACATACAACAGCATAAAATAAGAAACAAAAAAAAGTAAAACAAAACCAGAAGAATTTAGATGAGGGAAAGGAAATGATCCATGCCTGAGTAGAGACAATGGAGTATTCTAGCCTTTAAAGTATTTGTTAGGGTTGGGGAGATGGCTCAATTTGTAAACACACTAGCTGCCTGATGACCTGAGATTGATCCCTAGAGCCCTCCTAAGGCCTGATGCCTTGGCACGTATCTGTAATCCCATCACTCCTACAGTGAGATACGAGGCGGAGACAGGCAAAATGACCAGAAATGCTCAGGCTAGCTAGCTTGATGTACACAGCACACTGCAGGGGGCAGAAACAAGAGAGATCTTGCCTCAAAACCAAGTTGTTCCCTGACCCACACATGTGGCATGGAACATGTGCGCACAACTAAGAAAGGAATATATAAATTTATAGTTGAACGCAAAAATTGCAACATTGTCAACATTTACATTGTATACAGAGGTAATACTCAAGAAAGAACAATATAAAGAAGGAAAAGACTGACATGGTGATAATTTTCTGCATTCTCCTTTAATTGGTAAGATGTTCATTCCAAGTACACTGTAATAAATTATGTATAATATATAACACAATCCCAAAGAAATAACTTAAAAACTATATAGAGGGCCTAAATATAGTTAACATGAAACAAGAAGTTCAAATCAAAAGGCAGTAGAAAGGGAAGGCAGGAATGGAACACCAAGAAAACAAAGTGGAATCAAATACTAAAATGATAGACTTGGGGCTTGGGGAGATGGCTCAGTGGTTAAGAGCACTGATTGTTCTTGCACAAGTCCTAGTACTTCCATACACACAGGCAATACACTCATACACATAAAATAATAAATAAAATATTAAAAATAGAAAACAATAAAAATAAAATGGCGCATTTGGATCCCAACATATTAAGAACATATTAAATTCCAAGGCAATTATTTTAGAAAGGTTATCTGAATAGCTAAAAGCACAACAGCCAGATATATATTCCTTACAATAACTTCTCTCCAAATAAAAAATATAGGTAGGAGAACAGAGATTAGAAAAGACGAGTGATGCAAATCTAATTAAAAGAAAGCTGAAATTGACATACCAATACCAAAGTAGGTAGATACCTTGAAAAACTACCTGGATAATGAGTGATAACAGTGATAGATGGTCAATTAATTTGGCAATAAGGCACAGCCCTAACACCTTGTCCCAGGCTATAAGAAATCCATGAGATACAGAGGATCACCAAGCTGCCAGCCATAGAAATACAAAAGCCATTTGCACCCTCTAGTCCAGTCACACTCAAGTGAATACAATCCCAATTGCAGCTATATGGAGGACCCGAAGCATAAATCAGCAAGCTAAGTCTAGTTCACAGAACTTTGAAAGATGTTTATGTTTTAAAGCACTGAGTCATGGAATGTTTTGTTAAACAGCAATAGATAACTGCAACATTTTATTTGTTACCTAGAATATTGCAATTAAGTATTTTGACTTGTTAAAACATAAATGTTGCCGGGTGTGGTGGCGCATGCCTTTAGTCCTAGCACTTGGGAGGCAGAGGCAGGCGGATCTTTGTGAGTTCAAGGCAAGCCTGGTCTACAGAGCGAGTTCCAGGTCAGCTGGGGCTACAGGGAGACCCTGTCTTGAAAAGACAAAAAAAAAAAAAATAAATAAATAAATGTTGCTTCATAATAGTGCATTTTATTAAATCAAAATATTTCCTAACATCCCTTGAGACTTCTTTAACCCATAGATCATGACAAGCATGCTGGTTAGTTTTCAAGAGTTCCTAGAGGTCTTTGTTGTTCTTTATCTTAATGATTTTTCATATAATTTTTCATATAATTCTTGGTGCTGGTGTTGTTGAATTTTCTGTAGCTTGGTGATTTTCCTTTTTACTTGTTCTGTCAGTTACTGAGAGAGGAGTGTTGACGTCTCCTGCTGTAACTGTATTGGTGTGCTTTATCTTTCAGTTCTGTTCATTTTGCTTTCACATATTTTGACTTGTATTATAACCTTATATATGAAAGCTAAAATAACTGAGCTTTAAGAATAAAACACATGACAATACCCTCATGATTTTTATATAAGCACCTTTCAAATAGAGCATAAAAATTATCATGAAAAAAGAGAAATACATTGAGCTTAATTAAAACTAATACATTTTCTTCATCCAGATGGAATTAGAAAAGTGAAACACCTGGATTGCAATATTGTTTTTAACAGGAAGTTTATCATGACCTGTAAAGGACTGTGGGCCATCAAGAGAAACACACCCTGCTTATAAAATGGTCAAAGGGCATAGACAAGTACTTCATAAAGCATACTGAAATATCTGTTGGTCCTGAACACATGAGTGCGTGCTCAAGGCCAAGTAGAAGAAAAGAGAAAGAATTAAAGGTAGGGTGTCCTGGCCTTAAATTAGAAAATTTTAATTAAAGTTAATAAAATTAAAAGGCAAAAGGATCTTTGTGAGTTCAAGGCCAGCCTGGTCTACAGAGTGAGTTCCAGGACAGCTGGGGCTACAGGGAGACCCTGTCTCGAAAAGACCAAAATAAATAAATAAATAAATAAATAAATAAATAAATAAATAAATGGCAAAAGTAAACATTTTAGTTAAAATTAAATACAGTTAATTTTAAGGGAAAAAGAGAAGAATTGCTTCTTTTTGGACTTACTTGGTATTATGTTAAAAACTTAAGGATAAAAAAACCCTTTAGGATAAATAAATAAACACTATACATTTACAAGACAGCAGGGAAAAAGGAAGAGGAACAAGAACAAGGCCTTCCACAAATTCTCATGAAAGAAGGTAGAAAAGGAGAAAAACATTTTTTTTAAAAGGGGATGGCAGAAATAACTAAACACATCAATATTCACAATAAATATAAATAGTCTACACTTTTACATCTCTGTTTTAAAGATAAGAACTGGCAGATAGACTTCCTTCAAAATGCAACTATATGTCATTTAAAGAAATATTGGAGCTTAAGGATACAGAAATGATTAAAGCATAACTTTTTTGAATCAAATTAGATTTAAAGGCAAAAGAATTAGAAAAGGTAAAAGGGCAGATTACATAGTGACAAAAGAAACTTTTCTCCTAGGAGGCAGTAAGTTTAGATCACTACTATTTACAGTATTAAAATTTACTAGCAAAAATGAACATATTACATTATAACAACAAATGCATAATCTTAGTGAGAGAATTTAGCCCATCTCTCTCAGTAACTGATTGTATTAGTTTCCTTTTTGTCTGTAACCCTCCACCTTAGAATTTGCATGCTTAAAAAAGCAATAATTTATAAGCTCATTATTTTGTAGGTCATAAATTTAAACTAGACAAAGAGAATAATTGGTGTAAACTAGGGTCACGTATGTTTGAGAGCCTCACATGCCTATGAGTTTTCTGGAGTGAGGGGTAGCTGGGTGGTACTTGTTTATTTTCTGTTAAGTTATTGCAATTTGTTCATGTGATAAAAGACCAGAAAAGCAGCAAGGAAGTAAACCTAAAGGCACAAACACTTTTCAACCTTTGTCATATTTCCTAATGTCTCACTGGCCAGAAATTTAAAAAAATGCACTTTGGCCTACATGGACACAAGGGATGTTTTTTATAATATTCCTTTTTAAAAAGTAGTCTTAAAAAACTTCTTTTTATTTTATTTGTATGAGTGTTTTGCCTGCATGTATGTAAGTGCACAATGCTCAGTGCCCAGGGAGGTCAGAAGAGGGTTTTGGATCCCCTGGAACTGGAGGTACAGATGGTTGTGAGCTGCCATGCAGGTGCTGGGAATCCTGCTCCTCTGCCAGAGCAGTCAGCGCTCTTAACTGCTGAATCATTTCTCCAGCCCTGTGAAAGAAATTTTTTATCTGCTATCTTATTGCAAGGGCATAGTTTCAGGGGAAGAGGTTTGTGGTAATTTCTTAGAGTCTACATATGGATAGAGCATGACAAAAATATTAATGAGGCTATAAGGAGACGTGACCACCACAAGAAATTTTATGTGATTGGTGGATATAAATGTTTTACTCCACAATTAAGAAATATTAAATCTGTTAAGGTGGAAATGATACACTTAAAAATTCTTTTTGGGGGGGCTGGAAAGATGGCTCAGCGGTTAAGAGCATCGACTGCTCTTGCAGAGGACCCAGGTTTGATTCCCGGCACCCACATGGTGGATAGGCTAAGAACCATCTTTAACTGCAGTTCCAGGGGGATCTGACACCCTCTTCTGACCTCCGCAGCATTGCACGACACAGGTGCACCAACCTACATGCAGACAGTACATTCATACACATAAAAAATAATGAATAAAAAAATTAAAAATTCTTTTGTGGGGATATTTTATTGAATTTTTTTTGTCAAACATAATATCTTAATCATCTTTATCCCTTCTTCCCCATTGGCACACCCCGACAGGCCACACCCCTTACTGGATTTCATGCAGTCTCTCATTTGTGTTAAGGCCTCTTGAGTCATGTTAGTTTCCCCAGACATCCCTCAGTCCAAGTTTATTCACTGAGGTCTAGTCAACCTATCCAGAGTCTCTCTCTTTAAGAAGATCAGCTCGTCCTCACCCAGCAGTAATCAGCTGCCAAAGGTTCTTGGGCTAAGATTAGGGCCTGTTGCCCTTTCCACAGTTCTTTGCTGGGCTTTTGCCTGCTTGAGTTTGCATGGGTCTTATGCAAAGCTATAGAACTATATTCAGTAAAAACCAACATATTCTTTTTTGCTTTCTGCGACAAGGTCCTGCAGTGTATCCCAGGCTGGCCTGGCAGTGTATCCCAGGCTGGCCTGGCAGTGTATCCCAGGCTGGCCTGGCAGTGTATCCCAGGCTGGCCTGGCACTTGCAGTGCTTCTGCTTTTTCCTGGAAAGGAAGTACTGGGATTGCAGACAAATGTCATCATACCAGGTTTAGAATCAACTCCATTGTGATTCTGAAACAAAGTCAAACTAAGAATTCACGTAAAGGTAATTCTTTTGCAAGATAATCTTCTTGAACAGCATGTTAAGAGACTTTAAAATGGTTTTAAATGCTTCCTTGATGCAAACAGATTTAACAATAGAAACTGTAACATTTCAAAAAGAGCACTAATAGAAATAGAATAGTATGACATAATTATATTTAAATGAACATGTTAGTTTTAAATCTTTTTACTAGAAAAGATAAGCATTGTAAAGCAATGAGTTGTATACCTCTTCTCAGAGGAGACCAAAAATAACAGAATAACCTCAGGAAATTAGAAGCAAGAAAATGAAAAGGCATATAAATCAATGAAGTGGAAAGCAGATGCATTAGGAAGGTCAACCAAAACGAACGGTCTCCCTTTGAAAAGATTAGTAAACCATACACATTTCTACCCGAAAAAAGGAGAAAGACAAAAGCAAATGATATTAGGGAAAAGGAGAACTATGGATTCTGTGATTTATAAACTAGAGAACCCCAATTCATTCTTATGAGGCAACTGTTACCTTAACAACAAAACTAGGCAAGGATGATGCAATTGTTTTGATTACAGATATGGATATTAGGAATATAATATTAAAAGATGTACATAAAATTTACTCAGGAAATTTAAGGAAACCCCAACATGAAAAAAAAAAACAATGTAATTCAATATATAAGCACAGGAACGGGCAAATTTGATTACCTCAAAATAAGCAGAACAAATACTTGATTAAACTCAACATTTACACAAACTGTATATATGTACACACACACACACACACACACACACACATGCACACAAGACCAATAGGGGAAAAAACCTATTTTAACAAATTGAAAAGAACCTACTGGAGTAAATGTCATGTTTAATAATGAAATATGAGAGTAATCTTCAAAGACATCAACAAAGACATCCATTATCATTATTACTAACTATAGGACTGAGATCCTCAAATATCCTGATAAAGCACAAGAAATGGAAAGAGGTAAAATTTTTATTATTTGCAGAGGATGTGAACATCTACATAAACAACCCAAAAGTATCAGTACACAAAACTATTACCAGTACGATGTGAAAATTTGCTCACAATAGGGAAGGGAAATAAATGTAATTAAAACCATAAAGAGAAACAGATTTAAAATATATTAAGGACCCAAATATTAAAAGCATAACTTTAAAATAGAAGAAAAATATAGGTAGATATTTTAAAAGTTTGGGCAACAAAGACTAACTATTATAGTCCAAAGACAAACAGTAAGGTGGGTGTGTTAGATGCCTAGAGTCCTAGTTACTTTGGAGGCTGAGGCAAGAGATTATTTAATCAGAGGAGTTCAAGACCAGGCTGGGCAGTATAATGAGAGGCAGTAGACAAAAGATTCTTCAATGATTCTAACAGTCAAGGGATAAGTATTTCAAATATTTAAAGACATTCCAGTCTTAAATAGGCAAGATATAGTAAAATGTAATGTACAGGTCAGTTAACAAAAAGAGAAGCTGCATTTCAGTAGTAACCAGGAAAATAAAACATGTTTCAAAAATCACCTTTACTGACTGCAGCAGAGAGGAGAAATTTCAGTCCACTGGTACTAACAGTTGGTATGCTGTGAAGGGAATGAAGCCGTGTACACTTGGCAAGTCTGTAAATCACTGTAAGAGCCTTGAAGAGCCATATAGCGGGGATGCTGCCAGACTCCCACCTGGACACAGATGGCAGGATAATTCAAGATTTCATTTACAGAGACACTTTAGGAAGGTGTGAGCCAAGGAGCCGTTACCACTCCTAGACCCAAAGGGATGAGGGGAAAGAGCGAAGGGTCCTGCAGTACAGAAGGAGCAGCTCTTGCAGATACTGTCCTGAGATGAGCAATACCCTTCAGTGAAGAGACAAAGACAGCCCTAGAACTCTTGTAGGGAGGGAGGCAGCTGAACACTGAAATGGCTGGTTTCCACTTCCATCAACTATTTTGCTGGGATTCTTCATTGGATAAATCCAACCTGCAGGTGAAGAGGAACACATAGAAGTGTTCTCCCCGGCAGATTAGGGTAGAAAGAGGATCGGAGGGGACAAAGAAACCTGGTAACATCAGTGGTTTGTAAGCTGAAAATATGTGTGCTCTTCGACTCGCTATTCCATAGCTATGTACAAAAATAGCCCTGCCATATACACATGTCAATGTGGGCATGTATGTGCAGTGGAGGGCTGCTGAGAAGACTAGGGAAATGTAACAACATTTTATTAATGGGGGAGTGGGCAGGTAAAATGGGGATGAGATGGTGTGGATATGTGATGGCCTACTGTAGATCTATGATCACAGATGGTTTAATAAGCCAGGTTTCATAGGAAAGTGGTTTCTGTTTCTGAACTGCAACAAATTGCTTTTGAGATCACACAACTGACTGAAAAGGAAGAGGGAAAACAGGCGTCTTCTCAAGTCTTCCCTTGATCTTTAAATGTTGCTTTGTGGATTCTGGATATATCACTGTCAGCTTAGGGCACTTAAGGAATTTTAGGGCTAGAGTCCTAGCTCAGTGGTGAGCTTTTGCCTAGCATGCACCAGGCCTTGCATTTGATTCCCAGAATATGAGAGAAGATAGAGCAATAGACACAAGGATAGAGAGGGAGAGAAACGAGGAGAGACAGTGAGAAGTTAAGTATTTCTAAATGTATATCACACTATTATAGAAAATACTGACCCTGGAGAGTTGGAATTTTTTACTTCTTTTCTCAGGAAAAAAAAATAATCATTTTTGGCAAAAGGTGCTATGGTGTTTTATTATAGTAGAAACATTAAAATTGCTACTATTAATTCAGTGTATATCATATACCAAGTATTGTAAAATATCCTAATTCACTTGGTCCTTAGAATTTTACTGGTTTTATTAAATGTTCAAATACAGGTTTCATTAAATTAGGCAAGTGACTGGCATATACTAAATGTACATTTACAGTTAAACAATTTGGTTTAATTGAATGACTCTTGAATCTGTGATGAGAATCTGCCTTTATATCTGGCTTATATCGATTCTAAAGGATTTCACACATAGGGACCTTTGCCACCTTCCCTTTGTTTAAGCTGCTGCTGTGAGAGAGTTCTGTAGGAGACTTGTAGGTTCAGTTTGAGTCCTACTGTCAGAAGGAAAGAGAAATGATTTATTGATATATTCTGTAGAAAGTTAAAAATACAAACAAAACGAAACCAACCATTTCTTATGAAAGTCTTATAAATTATTTTTAAAAGTTTAT
This sequence comes from Rhizomys pruinosus, assembly GCA_009823505.1. NCBI lineage: Eukaryota > Metazoa > Chordata > Mammalia > Rodentia > Spalacidae > Rhizomys > Rhizomys pruinosus. The sequence goes on along the minus strand of VZQC01001163.1, from coordinate 207,163 downwards.
ATTCTTGCTGGGTTTGGTGGCACATGCCTTTAATCCCAGCATGGAGGGAGAAGCAGGTGAATCTTTGTGAGATAGAGGCCAGCCTGGGTACAGGGTATAGGGAGACCCTGTCTCAAAAAAACAAAACAACAAACAAAACCACCACCAACAAAGTTTACATTCTTAACACTAATCTTATTGCTTTTCTTAATAGCAAAGTAATTTAGGTATCTGATCATACATAAAATCTATTACGTATTTAGGTATAGTGGTTATATATATACATATATATGTATATATATGACTTAGTAATTATTTAAATATGCAGGAATACTGTCATAGATAAACTTACCAAAAGTTATAAAATGCTGGTAACAATCAAGTATTAAGAATGAGTCTTGGTGGCACACATCTTTAATCCCGAGCACTCGGGAGGTAGAGGCAGGAGGATCTCTGTGCATTCAAGGCCATCCAGGTCTGCATAGTGAGTTCCAGGCCAGCTGGGGCTACAGGGAGACCCTGTCTCAAAAAGACCAAAAAAAGATTAAGTCTCACGAGCTGAGAGTGGTGGCTCAGCCTTTCATCAGAGCACTTGGGAGGCAGAGGCAGGCGAATCTCTGTGAGTTTGAGGCCAGCCTGGTCTATACAGTAGATTCCAGGCCAGCTAGAGCTACAAGAAGACCGTGTCTAAAACAAAACAACAAAACAAAACAAAACAAAACAAAGCAAAAACAAAAACAAAAACAAGAAGAGAGAGAGAGAGAATAAGTCTCACAATATAAGGTCTCTGAGTATGAGATCAACAGCAAAACCCATGTATGGGGGTTCAATTTATTTAAGAATTAAATCAAATGATTTTATTCTAATTTCACAATTCCAAATTCTATCCTTTTCTTAGCATGGCAGTGTTCTGAGTCATCTAGTTTGAATGACAATCTGACCTAAGTATAAGGCAACAAAGACTTAGAAAGTGCACAAGCAGACGAGCACAGCAGGGCTGAAGCCTGGGGACCTTGCCGTCTGGCTCTCTGCTTGTGCAGGGGCCAGAAGTAGATCAGGGCTTGTGAGAGAGTATGCAACAACAGACACAGACTACAAAAAGAGATGATTAAGATGTTAGAAACAAAAAAAGAGGAAAATTCATGTAAGAATCATGAAAGTGACATGGAGAACGAAATGCTGACAGCATTATCGAGTGAGAGCCCGGAGACAGTGCCACCCAGAAAATGTCTTTATTCATTCATGTCCCAGAATCATCCCACAGTATTAAATAGGTGTTCATTTTGTTTAGGACATTGATAAAGTAACCTAAATTTACAGGTAGAGAAATATAATAGAACATTGCTCAAACAGTTCTGAACGCGTTTCTCTAATAACTAACAAATGTGTCGCATAAGTGCAGTATAACATTTTTATTGGCACTTAAAGCAAATGCATTACTCACCAGTGGATGTGCCAACAAGAAAATCCCCACCCTATTTCCACCCCCACAGAGCTACAAATGATTATTTATTAAGCAGTGACAGAAGGACTTGGGAGTGCAAAACAGAAGTCATCGTAGTTATCTGGGTTCTTAAACATTAACTGTCATCATACTGTTAAGATCAAATAAAGGCTAGCCCTATTAAAAAACTCCCATGAAAAAAATCCCTTAATTTTTATTTTCGTACTTGAGAGTGTGTTTGTTTTCATTTTTGAGTGGTACCCTTTTCACCTTTAACCTACATTGTTTACCACATTGAATTAATTAATGTAGAAAAGCTTTCAGAATCCAGAGTATAGCCTTGGCTTATCCGGCACTTATCTAAGCCTTATATATCTTGGTTAAACCTGGGCAGTTTTTCTCTCTTGCTTTGATAGACTTTAGATACTCTTAGAATTTTCACTGTTTTATCAGATTAACATAAAGTGTACACAAAAATATTCAGCTAATGTTTCTGGCCTTTAAAAACAATCAGTCTTTCACACTATTCTGGGTCCAGCCCTATAGTAAGCACAAATCGTATACTCCAGAAATACTAGTTAAAGGTGTCAGGATGGTAGCATGTTTGAGGGAGGCATTCCTCACGAAAATGAGCAAAGTCAGAGGAATATATAACAATATAACTATTTAAAGTTTCGGGGAAGAGTTATAAAGCGTAGGACAGATGCAGAAACATTTCATAAAGAAAACCTAGTCATACACATAGAAGCTCTGCAGTCTGGAGATTACCTACTCTCTCCCTCACCATCCTGACCCTAGGCTACTCGGCTTGGCAGGAGCTCTACTCTGGGTGGCTATGGGAAAGATGGCAGGGCTCCCTCACCAGCAGCTCTCATCAAAGGTTACCAGAGCTCACCTAAACAGCATTTGCTATTATTCCCTTAACTCTGAGGCCAAGGTCTAAATTCTGGCGAATAAGGCAGAGAGGTCTAGACCTCTTCCTTTCTACTGAGCAACACACCTCTCAGCATGAAATAACTCAGCTGTAAGGAGATAGAAAATGTTTATTCTGAGTGAAATATGAGTAAGGAAAGCCAGGGTACATGGATTCGATTCATTCTGAATGACATTTCAACCCTTGGAAGAGGTTCCAACTTTTATGGTCTCAGAACAAGGAGATTTACAGATCAGTACGCATACCAAATGGATTGATTGGGGCATCAGGTAGGTGGGCTACAGGAGAGCAAGGCAGACTCTTTTATAGGCTTCAGGTGGTATCTTCTAGCATGGTTGGCTTCAGGGTTGGTGGAGCAGAACTAGGGTCTGCTGTATATCCCGAGCTGTAGGTAATACTCTTGAGGATGTCAGCTCAGACAGAGGGTGGAGGTAAGAGGCTGGTAAAGGGACCGGCAATAGCCAAAGGCCATTTTGGCTCCCAACCTGCAACATTTTCTCTTTCCACGGTGAAGATGTTCTACTAAGCCAATGTCAAACAGTCTGTAAGATATTTAACATAGATGTGACCTCTTCAGAGAACTTCAGCTGCAGGCTGGGAATACTGAGGCCCAGCTTGTTCCTACCTCAGCTTGCACTTGGGGCAGAGACTCCATCACATGAGAAGCAGAGATGATCACAGGTTACTGGACATGTGCTACATCTAGTGTAGTGCTTCAGAGAATCTGTCCAGGGAGGAAAGTGTCTCTTGAGAAAGAACACTCATAAGCTGTCCTCCAAGGAGCTATGAATGTGGGCAATGCAAGTGTAAAAGGAGTCTTGAATATGGCAGTTCTTTTTTTTTTTTGGTCTTTTCGAGACAGGGTCTCCCTGTAGTCCCAGCTGGCCTGGAACTCTGTAGAGACCAGGCTGGCCTTGAACTCACAAAGATCCACCTGCCTCTGCCTCCCAAGTGCTAGGATTAAAGGCGTGTGCCACCACACCCGGCTGGCAGTTCTTCTTAATTAGGAGTCACTGGCTATGGTACCAGCCCACCAGCTTTGCAGAGAGACCCAGGGAAAAGGGGCCTCCTAATGTCAGAATAAATTTCAACTGCCAGCTTCGAAAACTACCCCATCCGAATTTAATTCTATTAGAATAAAATTTATGTCTCAGATAAAATTGACTAATTAACCAATAACTAATAAAGCCTTATTAATGTTGGTGTCAACGGGAGGCATAGAACCTATCAGAGCTATTAGGTGAGGAGCTTTTATTTTGTTGTTGTTGTTGTTTTGGTCTTTTTTTTTGAGACAGGGTCTCCCCGTAGCCCCGGCTGTCCTGGAACTCATTGTGTAGACCAGGCTGGCCTTGAACTCACAGAGATCTGCCTGCTTCTGCCTCCTGGAGTGGTGGGATTAAAGGCGTGTGTGCTACCATGCCCAGCAGGGGTTCGAATTTTAAGAAAAATAGACTTCATAAAATAATCCTGCCAGATCATTAAGGAAACAAGAAGTCCTTTGAGCTGAGGGAGAGAATAACCAGTATCCATAATTGTAAAGCTATATTATCTAAAATGTACGGTTTTCAACAAAAAAGTACGAGACGTTCAGGGAAGAACAAAGTGTGACCCAGATACCAGAAACCCGCCTGTGAGGACTAAGGCAGTAAGGAAACGATTAGCCGGGCGTGGTGGTGCACGCCTTTAATCCTAGCACTTGGGAGGCAGAGGCAGGCAGATCTTTGTTAGTTCAAGGCCAGCCTGGTCTACAATGTGAGTTCCAGGACAGCTGGGGCTACAGGAAAAAAAAAAAAAAAAAAAAAAAAAAAAAAAAAAAAAAAAAAAAAAAAAAAAAGAAAAAGACATTCAGAGAACGAAGGAAAATCCAGCTTAAAGTAAAAGAAGGTTCAAGAAAGTATATCACAGAGAATATCAATGAAAAACATAAATAAAGCAAAACAAAAGAAAGATCTAAAGTTCAAAAGTACAGTAACAAATTCAAAGCAGTCATTGCTGGGCCCGGGGAATTAGGTCAGTGGCTGAATTGTTTGCCATACAATCCTGAGTACTTGAGTGCAGATTCCAGAATACACTAGAAGATGGGGGAGGTGGTGCATGCCTGTAACCCCAGGGCGAGAGGACAGAGACAGGGTAGTCCCAGGGACTCAATGGCCTGTCATTCTAACTTAAACTGTAGGCTTCCCATATTAGTGAGAGATATCAAAAAATAAGGCAGAGAAGAGGCTGAGGAAGACATCTCAATGTACTCATGCACAAAGATAGATAAGTGTTTCTTCTCCTAGTGATTTTGAAAACTACTGAATAAAACGTTATGTATGCATCTGCATTGCTAGCAGAGGTGTACTTGAGGCTAACAGCACAAAAGGGCTGCATGGGAGCAGGGCTTTGCTGCAGTAATGAAGCAACACCAGATGGCAACAAACCCATTCAAATGAAAATGACCAGACATGGAAATAACAATATAATGAACTATGCAAATATAAACGACCATTTTTCTCAGTTTCTTTGATAAACTTAAAATAGTAAAAGTATGATTATAACATGGTATTGTGTCTGTAATGTATATGGATACCACTAACAATCCTGGTATAAAGGGCACACAATAGAATAGCATTGTATAGGATTAACTGTCTTGGAAATAAGTATAAAGTCAACTGTATAAAGTCTGAGAGTAAATGCTGAAAAACTAAAATATTGTCTAAAAATTATGAACCTAAAATGTTTCACTAGCAAGTATCCATTTAATGTAAATGGAAGTAGTGACACAGGGGCCAAATGCGAGAAATAATAGACAGTAGAAAAATGAGACATCATGAGCTTTGCAGGTAAATGGCTGGAGCTAGAAGATATCATGCTGAGTGAAGTAACACAGTCCCAGAAAAACAAACGACAAATGGTATCCCTCATCTGTGGATGCTAGCACCAATTACCTAATTGTATGGCAAACTGAGCAACGTTAATGTGATCTCATAAAAACTGTGCTCTTATATTGTGAATCCCTTAAAAATAATAAAAAATAATAAATAAAAAGAAAAATGACATGTAACTTCAACTATAGCAACATTAATGTAAGTGGATTACAAAACCCAACCCAATGGCAGATTATCCGAGTGCATTATGGAAGGGTAGATCAAATTATATGCTACAGGACATACATTAACATGAAACAAAGAATGGCAGAAACAAAGCAGTAAACAGAAAATTCAGTAACAATATGGACCTCAATCTCTCCCATCTGATGATACAACAAGGAGGCAGAGGGCCAACCTTTCTAAGCAGCCATGTTGAAAATGATCACTATCAAGAATCCAATGTTTCACCATAAGACAGACATTAGAAAATGAAGAGCAAGTGAAGCTCAAACCAAATAGAAAATGGACATAATAAAGAATAAAGGAGAACCAAGGAAACAAGAGACAAACATGAGGAAGAACAAAAAAGTTGGCTCTTTGAAAAGACTAATAGAGAGATTGCTACAGCCAGAGAGGAAGAAGACTTGGTTATTAAAATCAGAAGGAAAAGAGGATGTTACCAACATTCTGAAAACAAAAGCTCCATGAACGAGGGGAGGGGAAGGAGCACTGGAGCAGCAGTAGCTTCCAAAACGCAAGCTCCCGAGGACAGCAGTCCCTCTTATGGCTCCACTTGCTATCGCCCACGCGGCCCATCTCTTGAGCTGGCTCTGCTCGCTGTCTACTTTCTTTTGGCAGAAATCCCATGTTCTCAGAATTCTAACTTCTTGGGTCTCTACTGAAGGTTTGGCTTCATTCTCACTCCACATATAACTCTCATGGGCTTCCTGAAGTGACCGATCCTGGATCATTGCTTGGCCTCTCAGAGTTTCTTTTGAAAGCTGGGTGGAAGCCTCGGTAACTCCACCACCCTCACATTCAGCATATCTGCAAACCAGCATCGCACGGGTTATCCGCAAGTCTGCCACCAACTCAGGCAGGAGGTGGGCTCACTTAGGCCATCACTGTAGCAGCCTCTGAGTGCCCGGAGGGCTGAATGCAGTATTATCTAGAGTCCTATGTGAGTAGAGCACATCCATGCTTTATTGTCAAAGAAAACTCTTCTAAATCAGTTTTTAAGACACATTTACCCCTAGGATCCCACAATGAGTAGTCTCGACAATTCCTGAGAAGACCGCAATACACCTTTCTTGTCCTGGTTTCTTTCTTGGGGTTAATCTCACCAGTAACCATACTTTCCTTGGCCCCAACTTTTCATGCCTACTTCTGGTTAATCTACAAGTTTTTCCAATCTTTCTGTCCACTTTCTGGTCACAATCTCCACAACAAATTTAACTAAAAGCAATCAGCAGTACTCATGTCACAGCTTAAACGCTGTCACCTTGAAATTCCTTCCAGCAGACTAAAAAGTCCACATTTAAATTCAGCTTTCACATTGTGGCCATGGACAAGATGTAGAAAAGTTCTTTGCCAAAATGTAATACAAATGGCTTTGTCCAGTTCACAACAGAGTTCTCAAGGCTAGCCGGAACCTGAGGGGCAAGGCCTTTTCTCTGCATTTCTTCTTACAAACTGACCTTTTGACTTCCCACCAGAACTGCCAATTAAGTTCTGCTAATAGCATTCTAAGCTTTTTCTAGCTTGCTTCTCCAGACTTTTCCAAATTTCTTCCACAATCCAGTTCCAACTGCTCACAGGTGGTCAGGTATAGTTACAGGAATGGTCCACTTCCAGTATCATTTTTTTTTCTATGTTAGTTTTTATGATTATCATGAGAAAATAACTGAGAAAAGCAATTTAAGGGAAGAAAATTTTATGAATTTTTTGGCTGGCAGTTTCAGGTTTCAGTTCATGGCCATGTGGCTCCATGCTTTGGGTTTGTGGTAAAGCAAAACATCATGACAGAACAAAGCTGCTTTCCTTATGGCAGCCAGGGAGAGAACCAGTAAAGAATGAGCTGAGGAGAAGATATCCCACTTAAAGATGATGGTGATAGAAGGAAGCATGCTTCTTTCTCACATATTTACATTTCAACAGGTGGTTACAATTCCAAAATTGTCCCACCCAAAGAAAGGACATTTCCTGGATTCATTAAAAGCAAATTCTAATCCATGAATTTTTTTTTTTTTTACTACTTTCAAGTATTAGAATGAAAATTTAGCTGGTGTTATCTTGGGAGTAATCAATGGCTAACTAGTTGGCCTTAAAGCCCATGCAATGGGAGGAAACTCATGTGTGGTACTATAAACATAGCCAAATATACATGGCTGGGGAGATCACAGATATTAGAGAAACCACCAAGACTGTTACATCCCTAGACAAATGTTATTTATTACTATGTGCAAAATATATATCCTATTTACAGACAAGTATCCCAGTCACCACTCATCAAAGCTCTTTTGCCCCAGACAGAGACTCTTACAGAGTACAACTGGTCACCCACAGACATTGTTTGTGAACTGCTCAAGCCTAAGTGGCAGATCTACAATGCAATCTCTACACCTAAGGCTCATGAAACACAGAACAAGGGGCAAAAAGGACACTAATGAATCTCTCAACTTTCATTGATGAAGCTCCCTCATACAACAGAGGGCTAGGAACACCAAAGATCACAAATGGCCAAAGCATAGAGAGTAAGAGTCTGCAGAGTACAGGTCCTTGGACAGGAGTCCTATGCTGAACTTCACCCACCCAGAGCTCAGGGACCATTGCAGAAGAGGGGGAAGAAAGACTGTAAGAGCCAGGGAGGAGGTGCATGACAATATGGAAATAAGAGTCCCACAAGCTCCTGGGACCTTGCTCACATGACCTACAGCAATGGCATCAGTATGCACAAGACCTATGCAAACTCAAGCATACAAAAACCCAGCAGAACTGTGGAAATGGGCAATAAGCCCCAATCTTAGTTGAAGAATTATTGGAAGCTGATTGCTGCTGGATGAGGAAGAGCTGATCTTAAAGGGAAGGACTCTAGATAGGCTGACTAGACCCCAGAGGATGAACTTGCATTGAGGCACGCCTGGGGACACTAACTTGATATGATAGGCCTTAACACAAATGATGAAATGTATGAATTCTGGAGGGTCGGGGGGGTATAGGAGGGTGCCAATGGGGAAGCGGGTATAAAGATGATTAAGATTGATTGAGATATTCTGTATGAAATATACAAAAAATTCAATACAATTTTACAAAAAAGAATTAAAACTTGGTTGACAACATCTTTATCAGGTCCCTAAAGAACTTGTTTTGAAAAGGAAAAATCTGTACTGAGATTCTTATTCCATAATCAATCATGATCTCTACTCCCTCAAATCCATAATAATATGAAATAATTGTAAAATGGGAAGGGAACTACATTCTAGGTAACACAATTAATGTTAAATGAGGAAATCCTTATTAATTCTATCGATAGTTTACACAAAAAATAAGTTAATTAAATATAGTATGTGCTGCCTTAGTTATTTTCAGTCCATATCCTAAAAATCACACTGTATTTGTGAGGGCAGGAACAGTGTTTTCAGACTATAGAGTTGCAACCAAACTTACAGTAGTCATTCCCTCACATTTGAAGTGCATTGAAACAGGACACCTTCACTATGACTTATCATTTTGGAAAACAATTATTGTATAAACTTAACATTTTTATAGCCTAATATTAAATTTGACTTTGTTAAGATAAAAAAAACAACAATACATCCAACCAGAGGAAGAAACAGCACTGCAGAAAGACTACCTCAAGTGGACAATTACGTAGTATGCCTGCCATTCTCCTAGTTCCTATAAAAGAAACTACAAGTAACATTTATTAAACAACTTCTGTTTGTCCCAGTGTGTGCTGAGAGCAAAACATCATGTGCTAAAACAAGTTCCTATTTTTCTATCCACGTCATAAACTCATTTAACCATATTTTTTAATATATTTTTTAAATTTTTTATTTATTTCTGTATGTGTTACTCATTTAAATAAAGGTTATCAGAAAAAGATATGCTTTGCAGTAACATTTAAGTTAGATACTAACTCATTGTGTATGGCTGAGTGTATTTTCAGACTGTCAATGAGTCTTGTTGCTCTGGCTTAAGAAGGCAGCAACTGCTACTAATGATAGTTCCTCAGGCAATTCTCCCACTCAGCAATTCTTTCCTTTTGTTTGATGGTAGCTCTTAAGCAATTTTAGATAATTGCTTTTTTTTTTTTTTTGCATGACACTACGCTAACCAAGAGTTGAATACCATATTGTCTGTTAATTAGGCCCTTTTTTTAATCCTTCACTTTTAAAATTGTGATATTAATATTTCAAGTTGAAAAGTGAAACCTTATATTCCTAGTGATGAGGAATTCTATGCCATTCAGTTTTATAATATCCATTATAACGTTATACATAGGATGTGTCCCACTGGCAAAAATACCTTACATGCCTTCCATGCTATTCATTTTACTGTTTTGCATTTGAAATACTTTTATTTATAGACTTTCATTTTTCATCATTGTTCTTTGTATTGCAATACTTTCAAAATTAATAATAAACTTCTAATAAAATTGTATAAACAAAACATTCAGTAATAAATTCCTTATTATATAATAATGGAAGGGGAAATAATGCCTAAAGAAATATTCACTCCTAGAAACGATTAACAGCTTCAGCAAAGTGGCAGGATACAAAATTAACTAAAAAAAATCAATGGCCTTTCTTTACACCAAGAACAAGCAACTGAGAAATATCAAAGAGACCTTCCCACTCACAATAGCCTCAAAAAACAATAAAATAGCTAGGAACAAACCTAACCAAAGACACCAAGATCTCTACAACAAAAATCTTAAACCTTTAAAGAAGAAATTGAAAAGACATCGAAGATGGAAAACCTCCATGCTCATGGATTGGGAAAATCAACATTGTAAAAATGTCCATTCTACCGAAACTCTTGTATAGATTTAATGCAATGCCAATCAAAATCCCCAAGGGTTTCTTCACAGGCTTGGGAAAAAAGTCCTTAAATTCATTTGGAAAAACGAAAGACCCGAATAGCCAAAACAACCCTGAGTGAAAAGAGCTACCACAGGGGGGATCTCTTACCAGACTTCAAACTATACTACAGGGCTATAGTCATAAAAACAGCCTGGTACTGGCACAAAAACAGACCTGTTGACCAATGGAACAAAACCGAAGATCCAAACCTGAGCACATATGATTTCAGCCATCTCATATTTGACAAGGGGGCCAAGAAGACAAATGGAGAAAAGACAGCATCTTCAGCAAGTGATGTTGGCAAAACTGGATCACCACTTGTAGAAGAATGAAATTAAACCCTTTCTTTCACCCTGTACAAAAGTCAACTCCAGATGGATCAAAGACCTCAACATGAAACCCCAAACTCTGAAGGCGATAGAAGAAAAAGTTGGCAGCAGACTACAAGACATAGGCGTAGGAAAAGACTTCCTAAATCAGACAGCAGCGCTCACAAGAATTAAGGTCAACAATTGACAAATGGACCTCATTAAACTCAAAAGCTTCTGTACATCAAAAGAAACAATCAGAAGTGAAGAGAATCCCACAGAGTGGGAGGAAACCTTCACTGCAGAAACATCTGACAAAGCATTGATTTCCAGAATATAAAAAACTACTCAAAAAACAAAGAAGAAAGAAAACAAATGACCCACTCAATAGATGGAGCAAAGAGCTGAACAGAGACTTCACAAGTGAGGAAAAAAAAAAAAAAAAAAAAATTAAGAAGTGTTCAACATCACTAATCATTAAGGAAATGCAAATCAAAACCACCTTAAGCTATCATCTACTCCAAAAGACTGCTAGGATCAAGAAAACAAATGATGCCAAGTGCTGTAGAGGTTGGGGGGAAGGGGAACACTCATCCACTGCTGGTGGGAACGTAAACTTGTGCAGCCACTATGGAAAGCAGTGTGGAGAACTCTTAGAAGACTTGGAATGAACTTGCCACCTGACACAGCCATACCACTCCTGGGCATGTACCCCCAAGATCACCCCACCGCAGAGATACATGCACAGCCATGTTTATTTCAGCTCTCTTCACAATAGCAAAGAGCTGGAACCAACCCAAATGCCCCTCAACTGATGGTGGTAGAGAAAATGTGGTACATTACACACATGGGTTCTATGCACAGTAAAGAAAGACGACATCATGAGCTTTGCAGGAAAATGGCTGGAGCTAGAGGACATCATGCTGAGTGAAGTAACACAGTCCCAGAAAAAAAATGAGGAATGGTATCCCTCATCTGTGGATGCTTGCCAATTACCCAGTTGTAAGTATTTCCTGTGCATGGCCCCTTGAGCTTTTGTCCAAAGCAGTTGGGAGTGATGCATATTGGAAACAACCACCACCACCACCACCACCACAACAACAACAGAAAGGACTTAATCAAAGAACTGATTGAAGCAGTAACCTTCTGCTCAAAATAGTCAACTTCCCCATGGAGAATATTGAGAAAGACTGAGAAGGAGATGAATAGCATGTTTGGCAGAATGCATGAGCCTGGTGGGGTGGGGGGATGGGGGGACACGGGTCGAGATTTGATAAAAAAATATATATAATAAAAAAAGGTGTATGCCACCACACCCCCCCAAATAAATATTAACTCCAGAAATTCTGTAACCTTCTTTTTAAAAATTTTTTATTTTACTCTATGTGTATGAATGTATTGTCTGCATGCAGGTCTGTGCACCTGTGTCGTGCAATGCCGCAGAGGTCAGAAGAGGGTGTCGGATTCCCCTGGAACTGGAATTCTCCTGGAATTGGAGTTTCAGACAGTTCTCAGCAGCCATGTGGGTGCTGGGGATCGAACCTGGGTTCTCTGCAAGAGCAGTTGGCACTCTTAACGTCTACGGCATCTCTCCAGCCCCCATAACCTTCTATATGACAAATGAACACACTTTTTTGAATGTAAAGAATACCAAACGTTTATTTTACATGTGATTTAGTCAGGTTCAAGCAAAAGAATTATCTACAATTTACTGCTTGATTGAAATTAACATAAAATATAATAAACTATAATTCAACTGAATTGCTTTGTAAAGAAAAACTCTGCTTTATGGTATCATAATTGTTCTTATGGAGTATGGGCTAACAGATAAAGTTGTGCTGTACCACAGATGATTAAGAGCAAAGCTTGGATCATTTGAGTGAGATGTACATACATAACCTAAAATAAACACAAGGATTATTTTCTCTGGCAAGTTAGCTTGAAAATGAAAAGCAGCAGCCCAAATCCACAGACTGTAGCAGCTGTCCTCTTGAAGACTCTACTTTTCCATGTAGATACCGCCTCGGTTAATGGGATGTGAGTTGGATCATTTTCACGTTCATGCTGCATCTAATGTGGAAAAAAAGAGTTAATGAACTATAAACTGAAAGTGAAAGCATATCTGTTTTGAAAAAACTGATCCATATTAATTCATTGGCTTTAGATGGAGTCAACTCACGATCCCGATGACAGATAATAAAAAATGAACACATATACTTTTTTACCAGGATTCTTTTATAGCTGATTATTATTTTAATTAATAAACACTTTTATACATTATCATATTTTAAAATAGTATTTTTATGTCATGAAAGAAAGTTCCTTTAATGCCAACTTAAAGTTTCTATTTTACCTATAAGGAATAATAGTTGGTATTTACTTCCTCCTGTATTAAATGTCAATTAGTATCTTATAAAAGAGTGAGCCATTCTTAAAAGATAGCAAGCCTACATAAATCTCATGCATGAAGTTTAGCAAAACTGAAAGGTTATTTCTATCTAACTGCAAGACTAAATGTCACTAAAAATATAAGTAGTTTATTCAGCAGTTTTTTAGTAATGAAGTACGAACTTAGACAGTTTCTAAATTCCCACAGATAGATCTTTTGTGCTAAATAACACTCCCACCAATGTGTGTGTGTGTGTGTGTGTGTGTGTGTGTGTGTGTGTGTGTGTGGTGTGGGTTATGGGAGGGGGATGGAGAAAGGGAAAGAGAAAGGAGGTGAGAGATAGCTGTTGGGATAGATCAAGAGAGGGAGGACAAGCAGAAAGCAAAGATCCTGGAAAGATAAAAAGACTTGGACACATTCATAGAGTGATATTTACTAGAAACATCCTGGGTTGGAGTGGTGATAGATATACTTTCAACATTAGCAGGAATAACAACTTTGAAATTCTACAGTGTAAATATTTAATTTTAAAAGTCTGTGAAATTAATTTCAAATTTATAGTAGAAAAATGGACTTTGATGCCAATCTCATTAAGCTGTATTCTTGGTCTAACTTCCAAATGGCTTCATTCAGTAACAGATTCCTGTTTGACACTGATGCTCCATTTACTGAATCCTGAGACAGTCATTCCTTTTTATTAACCAATTACTTAGAATGACCCTTTCTGACAGGAGTAGTCAGTGTGTTGGTTTGAAAGAGAATGATGTGGTGTTAAAGGCTAGCCTTGACCTCTCCTACCCTCTCTTTGTTACCTCTGTACATTTATCTGTGATAACTCATACACTTCTTTAAAAAAATCCCTATTAGTAAATTCTGAACTATCATAAGCTTAACAAGCAAGATAAAATAGTTCTTAAAAGGAAACCTTCCCAGTTTTCTAAATAGTATCTCATTATAATGGTTGCACCTTGTATAAGAGTAATTAAAAGAAAAGTCCATTCGGTTGCTCAAAAATTAAAACATTCCTGATCAAAGAACTGTCTGCCATCATTACAAGCTAACAAGCATGTTTTCAAGGCTAGTTTTATACAGAAAATGTAAATTCTAGGCAGGAAATATCACAATAAAAGCTATCCATGTAGTAAGGATAAATGAAGATTCTCTTCATAGGTATACATTATTAAAATATACACTAGGATATCTGATTAAGTTTATGTTTTAGCTTCAGTAAATCTGAAAGCACTGGTTATTAATTTCACTCACCTCAGAACACTTTGGTTCTTTCTCTTTAATTCAATCTCAGCTCTCTCCCTACTACTATGCTTTGCTTTTAATTTGAATTGAGAAAATTAGTAACCATTTCTGTGACAAATATGTTTTAAGGAATTCTTATATTTAAAGTAATACTTTGAAGGTCTGAACATAAATCTTTCCCATGTTTCCTCAGATTCTCATGAAAAATATCATGCTAAGTAAAATTCCTATCTTCTTCAGTTCTACACGAGATGGAGTAGTAAGAAGTACAGCGTTGTAGTCTTTGTGCTGTCAGCAAGTCCAAGCTCTTTCTACCTTATGTGGCACTCTTAACATTCATTTGTTGAATGAATAAATGTCACACATAATGTCTAAAATGCCTCTTTCAACAGAGAGGAGCTAACTGATTTCAGAACAGGAAATGTACTGCTTATTTCCCTATTTAAACTATCTTTTTCCCACTATTATAGAATTTGCTTCATAACTTTCTTCTGACTTTAAAGGACTTCTTTTGATTAAATATATCTTAAATGGGTAGAGGAACAAAATATCTTGAACATAAAAAGTTTACTCTTCATTTTTAATAAAATATTGCTGAAAAAGTGAATTATATGTTGAAATTATAAAATTTTAACGCATAACCTGTCACATTAGATGTGTCATAAAAATTTAAACAAAAAGGGTTTATTAAAAAAGACAGACTTAGAAGTGAGTCTTTAACTGACTCAGTGTTTTCCTTATTCTCTATCTTCAACAAAGGGTGTTTTCAGGAGCTTGCATCTTGGTATAGACAATTCTCTTAAACTGTCTTTAAATCCAGATATATGCTTCTTCTGTATTAATATAAAGATGGAATAAAAAACCAACAACCTAAAAACAGTTAAATTATAAAAAATAATATGGAGAGCCTAGCCAAGAGATGGACTGTACCATTGCAAATCTTCTCCTTAAGAGCTAATATTCCATTTTGATCTTTAAAGTTTTTATTTACTATTTTTATTTTATGTGTAGGAGTGTATTGCCTGCATGTATGTAAGTGAACCCATGCAGTACAATGTTCACAGAGGTCAGAAGAGGAAGCTGGATTCCCTAGGACCTGGGCGGGGCGGGGGGGTATGGATGGTTGTTACCCACCTTGTGGTGCTGTGAATTGAACCCAAGTCCAGTGCTCCTAACTGCTCAGCCACCTCTCTAGCCCCCATTTTGGCCTTTCCCATCTTTATATTTATATAATTCGATGCAAGCAATAATGCACTTTCTAACTTTAGCAAGCCGATAAAATGATTTTAACTATTTTCAACTGGTTTTACATTATATTTTTCTGTTTTGAGTGTTGAGGATTGAACCCAGGATCTGCCACATGCTAAGTACCACTGAGCTCTATGCCCTAAGGGCCTGGCCACACAGTATAACAAATAAACAGACTATAATTTATTAAATCATTTGTGTAGTATAGGATGTTTATAGTACACACAATTTTGGAATAAACTATTACTGAAATGTACCACTATTTTATGGTCTTTGGTTCATCTTGCCAGACTGTTATGCAAGCAGTTTCCATGAGAATATGCTTAGTTAACTCTAGAATGACTATCACTGGATTGATACATCTTTTTCTTGCTAATCAAAAACATGAAAAAGGCATATTGTTCTTTCAGCATACATTTTCTTAATGTTTACTTATGTTATTTCTTCCATTGGAAGCTGTCCTTTTTTTTTTTTTACTTCTCTCAGTGTTCCACTTGTTCCTCTTGTGAAGAGTGCTTCGTTAACGTTTCACTGTGAAACATTCCCAGTTTCCACCCTCTTTCAATGTGAAGTACATACCTTCTGAATTAAGTCCTTCAGTTTGCAGACCTCAGCATTCAAATCTTCAACATTCCTAACCAATTCTTCACAGACCGAAGTAAAATTTTGTGGTGAAGCCCATTCTAGTACTATCTGTTAATATTGTCAAAAGCTATAGTTTAAAAACTGGAAATAAAATTTCATAATTTTATATGTACAATCTAAAATAAAATTATAAAATTGATTTTTTGTTCAGAATAAATCCTAGCACCAAAATAATAGCTGAATCATTTTGCTAGATGAGTTTCCTAAGTATACTTCTATACTGAAATTAATATTAGTAATAATATTTGTGATAAATTAATTTTTGAAGGTTTTAAAAATGACATGATTCTCCAAAACCACATGTTAAACTTTTCCACTACAGATAAATAGCTAAAACCAAATGACAGGAAAAAACTCAAAAAGTTTGTTTTTTTTAAAGTCACTATGTAAAATTTCCTTAATGAAAAAAAACTTTATATTCACATAGTTTTAAGTAATGCTCAACACACTGTTTTGCTTCAGCTTTCACCTGGGGCTATATTTTAACCAATTAAATCCTCTTTAAGAACAAATGACAAGTTCAATACAAAGATTAGTTTAGATTTTTTTTGCCTTATTTTCCTTAGTGAGGTAGAGATCACAAAGTTTTTTAATGAATGAATAAAAGGTGGAGAAATATTAAATAATTATTTTAGAGTTCATGGTCAACAGCTGACTTAATGCCCGTTAGATCATGACTGCTTAATGAATTATCATTATCTTATCATTATTATAACCTTATCAAATATGTTATTCAACAGTCACAGTTTTCAAAGAACCACTTTGTTTAATACCTTGTGAGAGTTTACAGGTAACTCAGTAATGATATTCTGCACAGCTGTTATTAAATGGCCACACTGCTTGTTTAATTTCAGAAGAAAGTTGAGGAACTCATCACCACTGAAGTAAGGAAACAAACAGGAACCAATTAAAAACAACTTCTTTTCAAAAATCTGCTCAGAAAACCAACGAGACTTTTTGTCAAAAAATTATAGACTAGGTAATATGTATTTGGAGATGAAATATCATTAAATATAAAAGAAAAGCATGACTACAATCTCAAGAATGTTCTATTTCTTCTACTACTTACTTTAGTCTTTTTGGTGCTGGAACTTGAACCCAGGATCTTGAACATGCTAGGCAATCACTCTACCACTGAATTACAGCCCTAGCCCTCAAAGATCTAAAGTTGCAAGATGAGATGCAGACATATAATTATACAGGATACACTGAGAAAGATTAAAGAGCCAATATCTGAATATCTTTCATGGGAAGCCACTGCAGTAATTATTTCCACATGAATTACGTCTTTTATTTCTCCCCATCAGTTTCTGAGGTTGCTAAAACTTGTTCATAGCTGAGATGTATAAAGTTAATTTGGTGCAATGGACTCTAGCACAAATGACAGGTGTGAGGTGGGGTGGGCAGGCTGTGGGAGGGTGCCAAGGGAGAAGCCAGTATAATGGAGATTAAGGCTGACTGAAAAATTATGTATGAAATCTAAAAAATTCAATAAAAGATTTAAAATGTTCATTGTAAAAAAAAAAACTCACAGAGAATTCACTTAGCATCACACAGTATGGAGGGAATAAAGAGTTAGAAACATTGTCAGAAATGACACTTCAACTAAACTTGGAGCCAAAGAATGTTTGCCAGCTAGGTAATGAATGAAAGGTATTCTGCAAAGAAAAGAATTGTAGGTACAAACGTAGAGGTCTCCTTAAGGCATGACTAAAATATAAATTAAGAGACAACAGTAGAAATAGGTGAAATATGCATTTGACTGTGTTTACATTGGGAGGGCTTTCAGGCCAATTACTACCTAGGTAAAAGTGCTATTACTTGACTGCTAGTATGTTGCGCTGGTCACGGTGGTCATTAGGCAGTAAAGCTGAGGCTTATCCATTGCCTGATCTTCTCCCTCAGCAGCCTGCACAGTAACGTCCTCTACAACCATGAAAGCTGGTCTTCAGGGTGGAGGCTTGCAGGTCAGTTCCAGCTCCATTGCTCTAAGTTCTATGTCTGAAGTATGTCCTGTCTTCAGCAGTAGGGTCTTCCCTTCAAGGTCTGGGAGGTAATCACGGGGCTGTGACAATAGCCTGCATTAATGTTGGAGTTTCTTGAACTACCCTGACCAACAACTCAAAGGCTATATAAACACAGCCAAAAATACAAGGGTGGAAAAGTCACAGATCCTAGAGAAATCCCTACCTCTGTCATATCTTTGGACAAACATAATTTCTTACTCTATGTTAAATATAGATCCTTATATTTATAGACAAGTATACCATTTGCCACTCATCAAAGAAGCTTCTTTTTGCAATAGATGGATACTATTACAGAGTTCCACAACTGGTCACATACAAAGAATAAGTGTCTGAGAGATGCTCAGCCCTAAATGACACATTTACAATGGAACCTCCATACCTGAGGCTTGTGGAATATAGCAGAACAGGGGGTAGAGAGGATACTAATGCATTTCTGAACTCTCATCAGTGACGCTTCCTCATGCAACAGAGTACTATGCACACAGAAGGCCACAACTGGCCTAAGTGTAGAGAATAAGAGACTGCAGAGAATGTGTTGTTGGACAGGACACATACTGAATCTTTCCCACTCATGGCTCAGGGACTATTGTGGACGAGGGGCCAGAAATATTTTCAAGAGCTTCAGCTGCTGCATGCTCATAAGGAAACAGTATTCCAGGTCTCTGGGAACTTACTCATAAGATCTTACAGCAATGATATCAGCATGCACAAGAGCCATACAAACTCAGTCACACAAAAACTCAGCATAAAAGTGGGGAAATGGGCAGGAGGCCCCGACCATAGCTAAAGAACAATAGGCAGCTGATTACTACTGGCTGAGGGAGAGTAGATGACTTTTTTTTGTCTTTTTGAGACAGGGTCTCCTTTTAGTCCCAGCTGGCCTGGAGCTCACTATGTAGACCAGGCTGGCCTTGAAGTCACAGAGATCCACCTGCCTCTGCCTCCCAAGTGCTAGGATTAAAGGTGAGCACCACCACACCTGGTGAGTAGATCTTTTTTAAGGGAGAGATTCTAGATAGGCTGACGACTCTAGATGAACTTGCACTGAGGGACATCTGGGGACACAAATTTGACTCAATAGGCCCTAACATATATGAAAGAATATATTAAATCTGTTGGGTGGGAGGATAAGAGGAGGTATGGACAGAGGAAGGGGCACAAAGATGATTAAGATGTTTTGTGTGAAATGCATAGAAATAAAAATATAGTAAAATTTAGTGTGAAATGTAACCAGCTTTCATACTTTTTATGTATGCTAAGTAAAGCTGTTCAAACAGGAAGACAAAAAGTCACATTTTTTGATATAAATTTTACTTGGAGAGTGGTGTTGATTAAAAGAACACAGGGTCATATCTCCAGACAAACAAAATTTCTTACCATACACTAACGATGGAATCTTATATTTACAGACAAGCATATCATATGCCATGTATGAAAAATGCTTCTCTTTGCAAGAGATGGAGACCACTGTAGAATCTCTGGTCAGACACAGAACATAAACATCTGAAAAATCCCCTTTCCTAGGAGACACATGTACAATTAAACTGCTACACAGGGAATGAGGGGCAGGGAGATAATGAGTGCATCCCTCAGTTCTCGCCAGTAAAGCTTCCTTACACAACAGAGTGGGATGCAAACGGAAGGCCACAACTAGTCATGCTTCAAAGAATGGAAGCAACCAGAATGTGTATCCCTGGATGGGGCCCCTCTATTAAACCCCACCCACCCGTGGCTCAGAGACCATTGCAGAAGAGGGGGCAGAAAGACTGTAAGAGCCAGGGCTGGTGCACAAAGTAGAGAAGCAGTGACTTAGAATCGACCGTAAGCTTTCACAGGTAAACCTGTGGCAATGTAGGCATCAGACACAGGACCCATGCCACCTGGGACAAGGTTTCAAAGCAGAGCAAGAGAAATGGGTGAGGGATGGACCCTAGACTGAGAACTAGTACTGTTGGGTGAGGAAGAGTATGCCTTAGCTAGGATTCCTAGATATGCTGACTAGACTCCAGTGGATCTATTTGCACAAGAAGGGTTTGGGAGCTTGATTGGATAGGGCTTAACTTGGATGTTGTAATGTATGAGTTCTGATGGGGAGATGGGGCATGATGGGGGGGATTGGGTTGGATTGGGAACCACTGTATGAGTTGTACAAATGCTCAATACAATTTAATTAAAATAAAAAAGAACACAAAACATAAGTAGAAAGAATTTGGCAAATCCATACAAGAGAAAAATAGCTTAAGCTAAAGACCTGAGTCTCATGGGAAGGAGGAGGTAAAACTAGTTTAAAAAACTTTAAGGAGAATAAACTGAAAAACTTGAAAACAGATTGCATGTAAAACAAAACAAAACAAAACAAAATGAATCTAGGGCTGGTCTCATTTTTGTTTGTTTCAGTGCAGCTACCATTAAGCATGGAGTTGGTTTGGGGATGAATGGTGAGGGGAACAGAAGATGAACAGAAAACATGGTAGCTTAATAATTAGGAGCACAGGTTCTTGAGTTGTACCAGCTTGGGTTTGGATTCAGCACACACACTTATTAGGTCTTGGGCAAGCCTAAGCTTGAGCCTCTTGACTCCCATCTCTCTAGAATGGAGACAACGGAACTGTCAGTAGGACAGAAATATAAGTATTTGGCATTATGTCTAGCAAAAGGCTGGCATTCAAGAAAGTTAAAAGTATGGCAATACTTCAGCGATGATGAGAATCATAGCTGCAGCAAACAGTAAACAGAAAATGTCTCAGGAGCACATATAGAGACTCCTGAGACGAGATAAGATTCAGAGGCAGAGGGCACCAGTGGGAAATACCTGTGATTTTTATCTTCACTGTCATCTAAGTAGAATTTAATCCTGAATGCAAGCATAAACCAAGGTTGTAGTATTAAAATTATGATCATGAGACAAAGACATGTGAAGTGAGGAGAATTCATGGAGATAAAGCAGGGAAAGGAGCCTGAGAAGCGGAAGGCAATCAGGAGCTAGCCATTCTTAAATGGCATTGGATGGAAAAATTTCAAGAGAAGGGTGAACAACCTACATAGGCAAGGTAAATCCAATGAATTGGGAAAACAGGAGATACTCGTGGCTAGATTAGTCTCAGTGACAGAAGCCCATTTACACACCACAGAGAACAAATACCCAGGGGTGTATCTGTAGGAAATTCATATAAATAGGAGAAAAATGAAATTTGAACAGATAAATATGAGAATATAATTATCATAAGAGATGTTACAGTCTAGCAAAAAAAGTAGATCATTAATATCAAGGGTGCCAAAAGTATACGGTAATATTTCTACAGAGTCCTTCAGTATTATCTACTAAAATAAAAGCATACATAAAATCTACAACTATGGGACCAAAGTCTACTTATAAATCCAAACAACATTATTAAATGTATTTTACTTGGTTATACACTATATAGAGTTTTATATATTAGGATAAAAGGTTGTAAAAATCAATGCATACATGTCATACACTTATACACAAGCAATACAGTCATATAAAATTTTTAAAAATCAGAGTGAAAGGGGCTAGAGAGATGACTCAGCAGTTAAGAGCACTGGCTGCTCGTGGGGAGGAGTTGGATTTGGTTCCCAACACCCACACGGTGGCTAAGACCATCCTTAACTCCAGTTGCAGGGGATCTGGAGCTGCCTTCTGGCCTCTCCTGGCACTGCACACACAGGTGCACTTACAGAGATGCACTCACTATACTCACACCTAAAATAAAATAAATTAGAAAATCAAACTGAAAACATACCTTTTTAATGCCTTACTACTTTATGTATAAAAACTATTTATAAAGGTATACTCAAATATATATAACTCTTTTTATTCCATTTTCCAATTTTTTACTCTAGAAAGAACAGGAAATATAAAAGAACAAGTGTGACCACTTGGATTAATTTTTGTTTTCATGTAATATTTCTATAAAATATAATTTAGATTTTAGTGCTCTTTGACTACTCAGATTTTGTTTACTGTCAATAAAAATAACTCATATACTTAATATATTTAATATAATGAGCTCAAGGAGATTAGTATTCACTGAAAACTGCCATTCAAATAATCAAAAAATAGCAGGTATGAAATTCTAGACAGGTTTTTCTCATAAATACATATGTGAAATATAAACTCCTCAGCTCTTACTCTGATGACAGTAAGGAACTCAGTTCAAATAAATAATATTACTCACAAAATTACAGTCTTAAGTGAAAGGAAAATATAAACCTTTCTTGTAGAATATAAGTTTTAGGGCCACTTAATAGTGATAGGCAAGTTATTACATAAAGCACAACTCTTGAGAGTACTGCTCATGTAATAAACTATGTGAATGGTATCTCCCATCAGAGCTGCACAATATATACCCTATACAACTTTGTAAGCAACCATAATAATTGCGCATGTATTTGAAGAATTCAAAATTATCACATAATAATAAAGGTATGGTACAAGGAATGAGTTGATCAAATCTGTATGTATGTATGTTTTCAGCTACGTTAACCATCCTTTCATCAGAGGATTGTGCCTCATGTCACAACTCTAAAAGGGCTGGCCCTCTGACTTGCTTTGACACATAAAATATGACATATAACTTTTGAACACAAGCTTCAAGAATCTGCTGGTTGGCTGTTTCATTTCTGAAAAAAGATAAACCCATACAAATACAAGAAGTACATATAACACCAAACAGGCAAGACCAGAAAAGAAATTCCCCACGCCATATAACTGTTAAAACACTAGATGCTCAAAACAAAGACAAAATACTGAAAGCCACAGAAGAAAAACAACAGGTTACATATAAGGGGAAACCCATCAGAATTACACCTGACTTCTCAGTACAAACTATGAAAGCTAGAAGAATGTGGACCAAAGTATTCCCAGTACTAAACGACTTTAGATGCCAACCCAGACTACTATACTCAGCAAAAATGTCAATTAAGTTGAAAGAGAAAGAAGAATCTTTCACGACATGAACAAGATGAAAGAATACATGTCTAAGAAACCAACACTTCAGAAAATCCTCGAAGCAATCCAAAGAACAGAGGAAAGAAGCAACTATTCCTAAGCAACTAAAGAGAGAAAGTTACAAAATCATAACAGAGTAAACGTAAACCTAGATCAAGAATGCAAACAAAACATAAGGTAAAAGGAAGCAACACACATCTCTCAAAAATAACCTTAAATACTAATGGTCTAAACTCCCCCAATCAAAAGGCATAGACTGGGAGAATGGATTAGGAAAGTGAACCCTTCTATATGCTGTCTACAAGAAACCTATCTCACCCTCAAGGACAGACATCACCTTAGAGTGAAAGGATGGAAAAAAATATTCCAAGCAAATGGTACCAAGAAACAAGCTGGAGTGGATATTCTAATATCAGACCAAATAGATCTCAAAGTAAAATTAATCAAAGAGACAAAGAGGGCCATTACATCCTTGTCAAAGGAACAATGAACCATGAAGACTTCACAATCTTAAAGGTCTATGCACCAAACTCTGGTGCACCTAACTTTATAAATGCAACTCTGCAGGACCTCAAGACACAGATTAATCTTAACACACTAATAGTGGGAGACTTCCCACTGAGCCCCTTGGATAGATCAACAGGACAAAAAATAAACAGAGAGACATCAGAACCGAACAATACAATACACCAAATGGACCTCTCGGACATCTACAGAATATTCCACCCTAATACCAAAGAATATACTTTCTACTCGGCAACTCCAAAATTGACCACATACTGGGGCACAAAAGGAACCTTGATAAATACAAAAGGATAGAAATTATTCCATGCATTCTATCAGATCACAGTGCAATAAAGCTCAATATGAACACCAGAATAAGTCCAACTAGCTACAAGAACACATGGAGACTTAGCAACACAATCCTGAACAATGAATGGGTCAGGGATTAAATAAAGAGTGAAATAAAAGTATTCATGGAACTCAATGAAAAAGACAATACAACACAACAAAACCTGTGGGATACTTTAAAAGCAGTCTTGAGAGGGAAATTTATAGCCCTAAGTGCCCACATCAAAAAAACAGAAAGGGAACAAATAAATGATCTAACACTGCAGCTAAAAACACTTGAGAGACAACAACAAATGAACCCTAAACCCAACAGACAGGAAGAAATAACAAAAATCAGAGCAGAAATCAATGAAATAGAAACAAAGAAAACAATACATAAAATCAACGAATCCAAAAGCTGGTTCTTTGAAAAAATAAACAAAATAGACAGACCTCTAGCCCAGTTAACCAAAAAAAAAAAAGAGAGAGCAACTCCAAATCAATAGTATTTGTGATGAAAGGGGAAACATCACAACAGACAAAGAAAAGATCCAGTCAATCATACAGGAATACTTCAAAAATCTATACTCCACTAAATTTGAAAACCTAAGAGAAATGGATGAATATCTGAAATCCTGGGAATGAATAAAGCTTAACCAAGAAGAGATTGACAGTTTAAACAGACCCATACTATTTGAGGAAATTGAAGATGTAATTAAAAACCTCCCAACTAAAAAAGCCCTGGTCCAGATGGTTTCATGGCAGAATTCTATAAAACATTTAAAGAGGTCCTACAACCATTGCTACTCAAACTGTTTAGAAGGATACAAATAGAGGGAATTCTCCCAAACTCCTTTTATGAAGCCAGAATCACTCTAATACCAAAACCAGGCAAAGATGTAAGCAAAAAAGAAAGCTAAAGATCCATCTCACTAATGAACATAGATGCAAAAATTCTCAACAAAATACTTGCAAATCGCATATAGACCCACATTGAAAAGATCATCCATCATGATCAAGTTGGATTCATACCAGAGATGCAGGGATGGTTCAACATACGTAAATCAATAAGTATAAAACACATAAATAGACTGAAAGACAAAAAAAAACCACACAATCATCCCAATCGATGCAGAACAAGTCTTGGACAAGATCCAGAATCCCTTCATGTTTAAAGTCCTAGAGGGAATAGTACTGAAAGGAACATTCCTCAACATGATCAAAGCCATATATAGCAAACCCACTGCCAACATTATCCTAAATGGAGAAAAATTTGAACCATTTCCCTTAAAGGCGGGAACCCAGCAAGGCTGCCCTCTATCGTCACTCCTCTTCAACATAGTGCTTGAAACACTTGCTAGGGCAATAAGACAAGAGAAGGAAATTAAAGGAGTATTAATCGGAAAAGATGAAGTTAAGCTATCCCTTTTTGCAGATGATATGATAGTTTACCTAAGGGATGCTAAAAACTCCACCAGAAAACTTCTAGAAACAATTAAGAATTTTAGTAAAGTGTCAGGCTACAAAATTGACCTAGAAAAATCAGTAGCCTTTCTTTACACCAACAATAAACAAGTGGAAAAGGAATATAAGAAGACCTTCCCACTCACAATAGCCTCAAAAATACTAAGATACCTGGGAACAAACCTAACCAAAGATACCAAAGACCTCTACAATGAAAAATTTAAACCCCTGAAGAAGGAGATTGAAAATGACACCAAAAGATGGAAAGACCTCCCATGCTCATGGATTGGGAAAATTAATATAGTAAAAATGTCCATTTTACCCAAATTGATATACAGATTTAACACAATCCCAAACAAAATCTCTATGAACTTCTTCACAGACTTGGAAAAACAAATCCTTAAAGTCATGTGGAAAAACAAAAGACCTGGAACAGCTAAAGCAACCCTGAGTGAAAAATGCAATACATGGGGGATTGATCTACCAGACTTCAAACTATATTACAGGGCCACAGTCATAAAGACAGCCTGGTACTGGCACAAAAAGAGACCTGTTGACTAATGGAACAAAACTGAAGATCCAAACTTGAGCTCATACAATTTTAGCCACTTCATATTTGACAAACGGGCAAAAAAATCCCTCCATGGAGGAAGGATAGCATCTTCAGCAAATGGTGCTGACAAAATTGGATCACCATTTGTAGATGAACAAAATTAAAGCCCTATCTCTCACCCTGTACAAAAATCAACTCCAAGTGGGTCAAAGATCTCAACGTGAAAACTGAAACCCTGAAGGTGACAGAAGAAAAAGTTGGCAACAACCTACAAGAATAGGTGTAGGAGGAGACTTTCTAAATCAGACAGCGGCTGGACAGGAAGTAAGGTCAACAGTTGACAAATGGGACCTCATAAAACTCAAAAGCTTTTGTACAGCTAAAGAAACGATCAAGGAAGTGAAGAGAAAACCCACAGATTGGGAGGAAATCTTTACCAGTGACACACCTGACAGAGCATTAACATCAAGAATATATAAACTACTCAAAAAACAAAGAAGTAAGAAGACAAATGACCTACTCCAAAGATGGAGTAAAGAGCTGAACAGAGTCTTCACCAGTGAGGAATTAAAGATGGCTGAGAAACAGCTTAAAAAGTGTTCAACATCATTAATAATTAAGGAAATGCAAATTAAATCTACTCTCAGATATCATCTCACTCCAGTACGGCTAGCTAAGATCAAGAAAACAAAAGACAACAGATGCTGGAGGGGCTATGGGGAAAGGGGAACACTCATCCACTGCTGGTGGGAATGTAAACTTGTACAACCACTATGGAAAGCAGTGTGGAGAACCCTTAAAAGACTTGGAATGAACCTACCACCTGACCCAGTCATACCACTCCTGGTATATACCCCCAAAACTCATCCTACCGCAAAGATACATGCACATCCATGTTTATTGCAGCTCTCTTCACAATAGCAAAGAGCTGGAACCAACTCAGATGCCTCTTAACAGATGAGTGGATGACAAAAATGTGGTACATCTACACAATGGAGTACTATTCAGCAGTAAAGAAAGATGGCATTATGAACTTTGCAGGTAAATGGATGGAGCTCGAAGCCATTATGCTGAGTGAAGTAACAGTCCCAGAAAGACAGAGAATGGTTCCCCTCATTTGTGGATGCTAACACCAAATCCCCCAGATGAAAGGCAAGCTGAACGACATTATGGTTATATTTCTGTTTATCTGAAAGCAACTATGTTGTTATAATGTGAATCTCTCAATGGGCTCTAGAATCCACCCACCAATTATTTTCCAGACTCTGTAATTACTGTACACAGGTGGAGAGTATGTATCCATATTTTAGAGTAATATAAAATTAATGGAGGAAAATGTGAATTCTTAAACATAAAAAAAAGACTGAGAGAAAGATGCAGGACAGTTATGGCAGAATGCGTGATCTGGGATGGGGTGGGGTGGGGGGAAGGGAAAGGGGAATATGCCTGAACTGAATTGAAAAATGTTGTATGAAATACACAAAACATCAATAAAAAAATTAAACACCAACCAACCAACAAACAAAAAAAAAACAACCCAAAATGAACTCAAAATGTATTATGCACTCAAATGTAAAACGACAGAAGTCTAAAAAAATAGAAAAAATCTTCAGGATATAATTTCTTAAATTAAGGTACAAAAGTATGACCCATAAGAGAAAAATTTGATAAATTTGACCTCATCAAGATGAATTTTTTGTTCTATGAAAGACATCTTAATTAGAAGATGAAAAGAAAAATCTAAGTACATGAAGGCTATTTGTACTTATCCAACAAAAGACTTGAATCTAAATAACTCCTAAAATTAAGCTTTAAAAAACGGTGTAATACCTATCAATTGATGACAGCTCCTCAGCTAGGGTGGGGCTTTGTGCCTATGGACCCACACACAAGGGAACACAAATTGGACTTGGTGGACTTAAAGGAGGACATGAAGCAAGAAAAAAAAGAATGTGGGGAGGAGATAGGGAGGTGGGGTTGTATCCGGGAAGAAATGGGGGAGGAGTGCTGAGGACGGTAAATACATTGTCTGAAATTCTCAAAGAATTAATAAAACTATTTTCAAAACAAATTTTATCAGGAAATGGGTCAAAGTCATAAACACATATTTCATCAGGGAAGAAAGATGTCAAAAAAGACATGAATAGTTGGTTTAACATCTTTATTAATTATGTAAATACAAATAAAATCACAATACTCTACATTACACACCTAACAGAATGGCTAAATATAGCAGAGCCAACAGGAATGCTGGTGAGGATACCAAGAAGGTGGGAATCCAAGACAGTACTAACATTTTAGAAAAACAGCTGGGGAGTTGTTTTTCAAAGCTAAGCATGTAGCTACCATAGAATGTAAAAAAAAAAAATGAAATGAAACAAAACAAAACAAAAAGTCTCACAGAATCTTGTAAATCAATGCTCACAGCAGCATTATTAGGAATGACCAGAATTTTAAATCTACTCAAATGACCTGCACTGGGTAAGTGCTTAAAGAAACTATGATATATGGTTATTCATGAAAGAAATGATCTATTGTACTAACACTGGCAACAACTATGATCAACCTCAAAAATTTTACAGCAAAAGGAGATATACAATATGATTCTATTTATACAGAAGTTGTGAAATAAGACCATTATAAAGTCAGATGGGGAACAAATTACTGGTTGCAATGTACTGGGGTGGAGTGATGAGTGTGACTTGGGTATGATGAGGGAGGCTTGGGGTACAGTCATAGTAAATACATTGATTGTGATAATGATTATATGATACTATATATGTGTTAAGATTAGAGTCATACACATATGCATACAAATGATCACATATATAACTAGTAAAATATGACAGGTTTTGTGAATTATATCAGTGTCAATTTTATGTTACACTATAGTTATGTGATATATTAATATGGGAGGAAACTGGGTTAACAGTACATGGTATCTCCCCATTTATCTATTTGAAATATTATGTAAATCTGTAATTACTTAAAAAGTTAAAAGACTTTATTAATATAATCTGTACATAATAAAATTTTATGATTTTGACATTTTATTACTATTATTATTTTATTATTATTTTTATTTTATTTTATGTGTATGAGTGTATTGCCTGAATGTTGTAAGTGCACCTGTGTGGTGCAAAGCCAATGGAGGTCAGAAGAGGGCATCAGATCCCCTGGAACTAGAACTTTGGATGGTTGTTAGCTACCATATGGGTGCTGGGAATCAAACCCGGGTCCTTTGCAAGCAGCCAGGGCTCTTAACTGCTGAGCCATCTCTCCAGCCCCCAAATTTCATGATTTTCAAAATCCATTTTAGGTAATCAGTTATCAGCACTTGACAAATTTATACACTAGAAATGAAGTTCGTATATTGATAATGTAATTTCTTTTTTTTTTATAATTTTTTTTTTTTTTTATTTATTTCTGTATGTGTATGAATGTATTGTCTGCATGCAAGTTTGTGCACCCGTGTCGTGCAATGCCGCGGAGGTCAGAAGAGGGTGTCGGACTCCCCTGGAACTGGAGTTCTCCAGGAATTGGAGTTTCAGACGGTTCTCGGCCGCCATGTGGGTGCTGGGGATCGAACCCGGGTCCTCTACAAGAGCAGTCGGCGCTCCTAACCACTAGGCCATCTCTCCAGCCCCTGATAATGTAATTTCTCACAGAGTAGAGGTGAATTTACAAGTGAAATGCTTCCTTTCTGTGAAAATATTACCACTTTCCTTTCTTTTTGCTTTAGATGTGTGTGTGTCCATGTGTGTACAGATGCATGTGCACATGAAGGTGTATACATGTGAACATGCATGTGGAGGCCAGAGGACACCCTTGGGTCTTGTTCCTCAGGCACCATGGACCAACCTTGTTTTTAAGATAAAGTCTCTCACTGGCATGGAACAAGCTGGGCAGGTTAGGCCAGGTGGCTAGAGTTCCTGAGATCTGCCTCTGTCTCCCCTGGACTGAAAATGTGTGCCACTATGACCTGCTTTTACCTGGGTTCTAGGGACTGAACATAGGTCCTCATGCTTGAACGACCAGTTCTCTACTAGCTGGGCTATCTTCCTAGCTCTGAACTTTTCAAGTTGATATAAAAAATAATTTAAAGACCAAAAAAAATTTAAAGAAAGAATTATACTAGGAACAATGTGGTATCTTTTACATGTAATTGAGCATGACGCAATGAAAAAAGTTAACAAGATGCACTGTTAGCTTCTTTGTAAAATAATTTTATGAAAATTAGCTTTATAAAGTGCATCTATTTCTGACTATGAAGCCTTTTAAAACCCTTTTCTTTGGGGGAAATGGTGGCATTAAATCAAATCACCCCAACATTAAACTAAAAAAGAAGAATGCTTTGTTCTAAATAATATTAATGTAAGCTGAAAATTTTACCTGATTTCTAACTTTGCCACTTCAGGTAATTTCCCAAAATTTATCTCTTCAACTTCCAGTTCTTTAAGAGCAGCCAGAATTTTCTGTTGGTCTTTACTGGTAATTCCATTCTAAGCAGAAACAATTTAAAGGTGCAGTAAGATGAATAATTCCATATTCAAAACAACTAAAGTAACTTTGTAGATGAACTTGCATACCAGAAAATATATAAATATTGGAAAATAACAAATATACTTGACATACGTGGTTTGTTTAAATTACTGCCAAGTTAATGACATTGCTAAATTTTGATTTTGGTGTACAGTTGACTTCATAATTTCTCTGCAACATGTAATGATAACAGCCATAGACTATAAAGTAACATTATAAGATCTGAATATATAAGCAATCAAAAATATGCAATGAAACAGTTTTTCCTCCAAAATATTATTTAAGGTGTTATAAAGTTATGAGAAGTTAGAATTAAACTCTCTTTTCATCTACATTCTACCTTTAATGTTAAACTAAATTTTCTATCCTATTAGTTAAGGTAGTATGCTTAATTTTTTTAGTGATCCTAGGTTCCGAGTTTCCAATGTGCTTATACAGCAAGATCACTGCTTTGAAATATCCTATTTTATCAAAGTATCTCTAATACTTCCTACAACTATTTTTGAATTAGCAAAATAGTTGGTCCTGATTGTTCTGAGAATTCACCCACAAGCTTATTACTTGGAAAATACAATTAATGCCTACAACAAAACCCACTTATTTTATATCTAGGTAGCCTGTTTTACAAACCTGCTTCCCATCTGCAGATGAAGCAGCAGTGTGGCTGAGATATCTATGAATCCCCTAGCTCTAGACCTTAAGTATTCTGTAAGCAACTTAATACTATAATAAGATTTTAGACATGATCATCCATTATTGTCTCTAGTAAATACCCTAGTACAAGATCAGTCTACATAGCCCTAGGATTTTAAAAAAGACAAAGAATCTGTAACTTAAATATCAAAAATATCAAAGAATATATCTGGAGGTTTAAAAAGTGATGCAAAAGATACTAACCTTTGTAAGTTCATCTTTTTTCATGGTCAAAAGGTGTCTTAAAGTTATATCCCTTTCCTGTACAAAAGGCAAAATCACACATCACTTTTCTGTATAAACAGTACAAAGCAAAGCAGGTAAAGATCCCTGAGTCAGTCACTTATCTGCCTCACTCTTAGACAACTTCCAGTGTTCTGGAGGGGGTGTAAACTGACAATTTTACCTGATCTGTAACTTTGCCACCTCAGGCAATTTCCAGTGTTCTGGAAGATATGGAACTACATCATTGGCTAGATAATATATGCTCATGTTAAAAAGTATCTAGTTTTCCAGAATCAAAGGAAATGATCATCACTCATATCTGTTTATAAGAAAAGCAATTATGAAAAATTTGACAGAAAATGTATTTTAATCTTCTGACTGCATCAAATTATCCTATCAATAGCCTAAGTTTTTTACTCAAGATTTCCTCTGATAGGAAGTTTCAGCATGGTACAATGAGTTCAAGTCTGAAAAACCTGAGCCAATGTTCATATTTAAGGGAATCTTGGTCCCTGTCTAATAACAACTGCCATCTACTCAAATCCCAGAATATATGCTTAAAGCATCTAGACAGTCCCTGGTATATGAGCTGACCTAAACTTCACAATAAACTATAATTGTCCTAATAGGAATAAAAGATATTTAAGGCTCATATTCTAGTTAATAATCAAGAGTAGGTATCCAATACCAGGTTTGTCTGGTTCAAAACTCTACTTCTAGTATTCCAGACAAGAAAAGCAGCAACTGCAAACCCACAGGGCTTTCATGTATACTGATGCATCAGATTAAAGTTGTAAAATTCAGCCAGATTATAATTTATATAAATTCCAAGGTTAATACATTTTAAGTGCTTATTATAAATTTAAAATAGGGCAGATGGCAAATTATGGAGAAACATATGGTACTAACTCAGGTATGCTTACAGACTAAAAAATGTATTTTATTTATTATAATGTGTTATGCCAAATAAGCACATACATATGTGAATTCACAGTGATTTATATGAAATCTTACCTTTAATAACTCTGTCATATGTTCAAGTCCAAGACCATGTAAAAATATTTCCAGATCTCCAAATGCTGTATATGGACTATAACATATTACAGCAATGTCAGTTTTAGAACAGATTATAATGACAGAAATAATATACATGGATTTATATTTCACATAGAGCATGCATAAGAATGAATCCATGTAGAATTCTACATTTCTAACTTTGCACAGAACCCTTAAAAATGTATCAAAAGAACAGGCAAGTCTCTCTCTCCTGCCCTCAGGTCCCCTCCTCATTTTCTTCCTCCTCTTCCCCTTGTCCCTCTCCCTTCTTCTCAATCCCTCCTCTCCCTTTCTTCCTCTCTCTCTCCTCCAGCTGAAGATTAAAGCTAAGGCTTCATGTGTTCTAAGCACTGAACTATACCCCAAATGAAAGCAACCAAAAGCACAGTTTCTTGACCAAAGACTCTTAAAGAGAAAATGGCAATGGCAAAATCTAGCTCTTCTTTCCTCAGATTGAAAACAATATCCGTCAATATGTATGCCATGTGAAATCTTATAAATTGACAATGTCTTTAGATGAAATAAATATAAATAAAATAATTTTAAATGCACTAACTAGAGATTGCTTTGTATCTATGTACTGAAAAGTGTTCAAGGATTTGTTCTTTTAAATTTCAGCACATAAAATCACAGATGGTCCAGGTACAGAGGTCTGCTTTAATCCCAGCCCTTGAGAGGCAGAGCCAGGTGGATCTTTGTGAGATTGAGGCTAGTCTGGCACACACAGTGAGTGCCTGGACGGCTTCCACTAGGAGACCTTGTAAAAAACAAACAAACAAAAAACAAACACACACACACTCCCCCCCCAAAAAAAAACCCACCAATAAGCAAAAAGAAAAAAAAGTTGTAAAATCACAGATGGACTAAAAGTAATTAGAAAGCAAGATACAGTATAGTTTTAACACTAATGAATATTTTAAATCTCTTAAATTTATGGGGCTGGAGAGAAGGCTCAGTAGTCAAGAGCACTGGCTGCTCTTGCAGAGGACCTGGGTTTGAGTC
The DNA here is from genome assembly GCA_009823505.1 of Rhizomys pruinosus. Classification (NCBI taxonomy): domain Eukaryota; kingdom Metazoa; phylum Chordata; class Mammalia; order Rodentia; family Spalacidae; genus Rhizomys; species Rhizomys pruinosus. The sequence goes on along the minus strand of VZQC01001163.1, from coordinate 173,661 downwards.
CCAGCACCCACATGGAACAAAATGGTCTGTAACTCCAATTCCAGTGAATTCACTTCCTTCTTCTGACCTCTGTGTGCACTGCATGACATGGGTGCACTTACACACATGCAGGTAATACATTCATACATATAATATAAAATAATAAATAAAATATAAAAATTGTATTTTATTAAAAATACATATTTAAAGTTACTTAGAGGATAAATAAATCAATGAAAATAACCAAATAAATTTCTTCTAAAATTCTGGAGAGCAAAGCACCTAAAATCTGGACATTTCTTTTTTCTATTTATTTTTGTATGTGTATGAATGTACTGTCTGCATGCAGGTTTGTGCACACATGTCGTGCAATGCTGTGGAGGTCAGAAGAGGGTCTCGGATTCCCCTGGAACTGGAGTTCTCCTGGAATTGGAGTTACAGACGGTTCTTAGCCACCATGTGGGTGCTGGGGATCGAACCTGGGTCCTCTGCAAGAGCAGTCGGCGCTCTTAACCACTAGGCTATCTCTCCAGCTCCAAATCTGGACATTTCTAAGTGATATTTAAAAATGCTTGAAAAAATTTAAAATACCATACATCTTAAATAACTTGCCAAATTTACTACAAGTAATAAAATATTCACTGTGCAGGCATTTTGTTGAGGTAAAAAAATGTTACCTAAATATGTGACTTTTTTCTTTATCAGAATCTGTTGCCAATAGTTTACAAATAGTCTCTTCTTTGGTAAGCTGCTGAATTTTTCCTTCCAATGGATTTAGGGTCAAAGAAAGAAAGTTGAAGATCTGAAAAAAGTTCCAAGCCATTGAGATATAGTCAACTATAACCAATATTAAAAAATTTAATTAAGCATTTTTTTTTTGTTTAGAAGGGGAAATTCTAGCAAGGCAAGAGGGATAGAGATTTTATAACTTGAGAAAAACTTTTTTTCTTTTTTGGTCTTTTCGAGACAGGGTCTCCCTGTAGCCCCAGCTGTCCTGGAACTCTCTGTAGAACAGGTTGGCCTTGACTCACAAAGATCCACCTGCCTCTGCCTCCCAAGTGCTAGGATTAAAGGTGTGCACCACCACACCTGGCTGAGAAAAACTTTTATAAAATCAAGTAAATGCTTCCTTAACCTAAAGTAACAACAATAATAAAAGTACACCAATTAAAGATTAGAAAAATTAAATCAGTGGCTAATATTTTAACATGATATAAAAAATTTTAAACAAATTATTCTGAAAGATTAAACACTATTGTAGTACTTTTAGTCCATGTTAGCTACACAGGGAAAGTACTCAGTATGACTATATGTACACAAATCTGTGTACCTCAAAGCAATGTGGCAAAAATCCCCTAGTTTACAATCTAACTTTGTAGGAAGTCAGAGCTGTCAAGTGAACCAGCCAGAACTTCTCATTTTAAGCAATTATTTATGACTCAAATATCCTTTCATATTCATAATTTCTTTCTTAAAATTTTTGTTGAAGTTTTGTGCCTTTCATACAATATTTCTCAGCCCAATTTAAGCTCCTTCCTTCCCCTTTCCCTGCCCCCCACCCGACCCGAGTTCATGCATCCTGCCATACATGTCTTCAATCTTTTTCTGAGTCTTTTTAAAGTTTTTTTCTGCAGAGGTTTATTGTTTTGGGGAGAAGTTTACTGTTTCAGACAGTTTTTTGTCCCAGTCCTTTTGTTGTTGTAGTTCCCTCCAATTTGTATTGCTCCAAATATATATATATATATATATATATGTCTGAAAATAAACTATGTTAAATCCAAATCATATTTTGGAATTCACATTTTACCTTTTAATTTTATATTATGCTAAAATATGCATACCTCCACCCATATCTGAAAATGACAAAGTCTGAAAATAAGTGGTAAGTTAATTCTAGAGCCTGTTAAGGGACTCATATTATAAGAGCACAGTTGCTTTCAGATATAAAGAAATATAACATTAATGTTGCTTAGTTTGCCTTACAACTAGGGATTTGGTGGTAGCATCCACAAATGAGGGATACCATTCATCTTCATCTTTTGTTTTTCTGGGACTGTGTTACTTCACTTAGCATAATATCTTCGAGTTCCATTCATTTACCTGCAAAGTTTATGATGTCCTCTTTCTTTCTTTCTTTCTTTCTTTTTTTTTTTTTTTTTAGTCTTTTGCATAGAACTCCATTGTGTAGATGTGCCACATTTTCTTTATCCATTTGTTGGTTGAGGGGCACTTGGATTGGTTCCAGCTCTTTGCTATCGTGAAGAGAGCTGCAATAAACATGGCTGTATCCTTGCAGTAGGATGAGTCTTCTGGGTGTATACACAGGAATGGTATGGCTGGGTCAGGTGGTAGGCTCATTTTTGAGTCTTGTAAGTGTTCTCCACACTGCTTTCTATAGTGGTTGTACGAGTTTGCATTCCCAGCAGCAGTGGATGAGTGCTCTCCTTTCCCCATAACCTCTCCAGCATTTGGTATCTTTTGTTTTCTTTAACCTAGTTAGTCTTACTGGAGTGAGATGATATCTTAAAGTGGTTTTAATTTTCATTTCCTTAATTATTAGCAATGTTGAATCCTTTTTAAGATGTTTCTGGGTAGTTTACACATACTGGATATGTATGCTTTGTCAGATATATCACTGGTGAAGGTTTCCTCCCACTCTGGGTTTTCTCTTCACTTGACTGTTTCTTTAACTGTACAGAAGTTTTTGAGTTTGATGAGGTTCAACTTGTCAGCTGTTGACCTTATTTCCTGCACAGCTGCTGTCTGATTTAGAAAGTCTTTTCCTACCCCTATGTCTTGTAGGTTGCTGCCAAGGTTTTTTTTCTATCACCTTCAGAGTTTCAGGTTTCACATTGAGGTCTTTGATCCATTTGGAGTTGATTTTTGTACAGGGTGAGAGGTAGGGGTTTAAATTTATTGTTCTTTAAGTGCTGATCTAGTTTTGCCAACACTATTTGCTGAAGATGCTGTCTTTCCTCCATTGAGTCTTTTTGACTCCTTTGTCAAATATGAGGTGGCTGAAATTGTATGTGCTCAAGTTTGGATCTCCAATTTTGTTCCATTTGTCTACAGATCTGTTTTTGTGCCAGTACCAGGCTGTTTTAATAGTTATAGCCCTGTAGTATAGTTTGAAGTTTGGTACAGTGATCCCCCCCGTATTGCTCTTTTTGCTCAGGGTTGCTTTGGCTATTTGGGATCTTTTGTTTTTCCATAGGATTATGGTAGTTTTTTTTTTTTTTCTAATTCTGTGAAGAAACTCAAGGGGATTTTAATTGGGATTGCACTGAATCTATATATTAATTTAGGTAAAATGGACATTTTTACTATATTAATTTTTCCAATATATGAGCATGGGAGGTCTTTCCATCTTCTGATGCCTTTTTTAATCTTCTTCAGGGATTTAGAATTTTTTGTTGTGGAGATCTCTGGTGTCTTTGGTTAGATTTGTTCCTAGGCATTTTTTTGAGGCTATTTTTTAAATATATTTTTAAAATTTATTTTATTTATTTATTTATTTATTTATTTATTTATTTATTTATTTATTTTTGGTCTTTTTGAGACAGGGTCTCCCTGTAGCTCTGGCTGTCCTGGAACTCACTCTGTAGACCAGGTTGGCCTTGAACTCACAGAGATCCGCCCACCTCTGCCTCCCAAGTGCTAGGATTAAGGGCGTGTGCCACCACGCCCGGCTTAATTTATTTTTTATGTGTATGAATGTACTGTCTACATGTAGGTCTGTGCACCTGTGTCATGCAATGCTGCAGAGGTCAGAAAAGGGCGTCAGATTCCCCTGGAACTGGAGTTAAAGATGGTTCTCAGCTGCCATGTGGGTGCTGGGGATCGAACCTGGGTCCTCTGCAAGAGCAGTCGGTGCTCTCAATCTCCAGGTCATCCTCTCCAGCCCCTTGAGGCTATTTTGAGTGGGAAGGTCTCCTTATATTCCTTCTCCAGTTGCTTGTTGTTGGTGTAAAGAAAGGCTACTGATTTTTCTAGGTTAATTTGGTATCCTGCAAAGTTACTGATTCTGGTGGAGTTTTTAGCATTTTTTAGGTAAACTATCATATTGTCTCCAAAAAGGGATAGCTTGACTTCCTCTTGTCCAATTAGTACTCCCTTAATTTCTCTTTCTTGCCTTATTGTGTTAGCAAGTGTTTCAAATACTATATTTAAAAGGAGAGGTAATAGGGGGTAGCCTTGCCAGGTTCCTGCCTTTAAGGGGAATGCTTCTAATTTTTCTCCATTTAGGATGCTTTGGCTGTGGGTTTTTTTGTATATAGGTTTGACTTGAGGAATGTTCTCTCCAGTGCAGTTCCCTCTAGGACTTTAAGCATGAAGGGATGCTGAATTTTGTTGAAGGCTTTTTCTGCATCAATTGAGATGAATGTTGTGTCTTTTGTCTATCAGTCCATTTATGTGTTTTATGACATATATTGATTTACATAACCATCTCTGCACCTCTGGTATGAAGCCAACTTGGTCATGATGGATGATCTTTTTGAAATGGGTCTGTAAGAGGTTTGCAAGTATTTTGTTGAGAACTTTTTCATCTATGTTCATTAATGAGATGGGTCTATAGTTTTCTTTTTTGGTTGTATCTTTGCCTGGATTTGGTATTAGAGTGATACTGGCTTCATAGAAGGAATTTGGGGGTATTTCCCTCTGTATCCTTTTGAAAAGTTTGAATAGTAATGGTTGTAAGACCTCTTTAAATGTTTTATAAAATTCTGCTGTGAAACCATCTGGGCCTGTGCTTTTTTTTAATTGGGAGCCTTTTTATTACATCTTCAATTTCCTCAAGTATTATGAGTCTGTTTAAGCTGTCAATCTCTTCTTGGTTAAGCTTTGTTGATTTCCAGGATTTCAGATAGTCATCCATTTCTCTTAGGTTTTCAAATTTAGTAGAGTATACATTTTTGAAGTATTCTTGTACTACTGACGGGATCTTTTCATTGTTGTGATGTTTCCTTTTCATCACGAATTCTATTGGAGTTGCTCTTTCTTTTGGTTAACTGGGTTAGATGTCTATCTTGTTTATCCTTTCAAAGGATTCACTGATTCTTTGCATTGTTTTCTTTGTTTCTATTTCATTGATTTCTGCTGTGATTTTGTTATTTTTTGTTATTTCTTTCTGTCTGTTGGGTTTGGGGTTCATTTGTTGTTGTCTCTCAAGTGTTTTTAGCTGCAGTGTTATATCATTTATTTGTGCTCTTCAGTTTTTTTAATGTAGCCACTCAGGGCTATAAACTTCCCTCTTAGGACTGCTTTTAAAGTATCCCATAGGTTTTGATGTGTTGTATTGTCTTTTTTTGTTTAGTTCTAGGAGTGTTTTTCTTTCTTTCTTTATTTCTTACTTGACCCATTCATTATTAAGGAGTGTATTTAGTTTCAATGTGTGCTTGTAGATAGTGGGGCTTATTTTGGTGTTGATATTGAACTTTATTGCACTGTGGTCTGATAGAATGCATGAAATTATTTCATTCCTTTTGTATTTGTTGAGCTTTTTTTCTGTGTCCCAGCATGTGGTCGATTTTAGACAATGTTCTGTTGGGTGCTGAGTGGAAAGTATATTCTCTGGCATTTGGGTGGAATATTTGGTAGATGTCTGCAAGGTCCATTTGGTGTATTATATTGTTTAGTTCAGATGTATCTCTGTTTATTCTTTGTCCAGTTGACCTATCCAAAGGGCTCAGTGGGGTATTGATGTCTCCCATTATTAGTGTGCTGGAATTAATCTGTGCCTTGAGGTCCTACAGAATTGTGTTTATAAAGTTCAGTGCACCAGAGTTTGCTGTATATATATTTATAAATATGAAATCTTCATGGCTAATTGTTCCTTTGATAAGGATGTAATGGCCCTCTTTGTCTCTTCTGATTAGTTTTCCTTTGAGGTCTATTTTGTCTGATATTATAATAGCAACTCCTACTTGCTTTTTGATACCATTTGCTTAGAACATTTTTTTTCCATCCTTTCACTTTAGGTTGGTGCCTGTGCTTGAGGGCGAGATGGGTTTCTTTTAGACAGCATATAGATGGATTCTGTTTCCTAATCCATTCCCAGTCTATGTCTTTTGATTGGGGAATTTAGACCATTAATATTTAAGGTTATTATTGGGAGATGTGTGTTGCTTCCTTTCACCTTATTTTCTGTTTGCATTCTTGGTCTAGGTTTGTACTTCTGCAGTTATACTTTTATTAATTTTTTTCTCTAGCTGCTTGGGAATAGTTACTCCTTTCTTCTGTCCTTTGAATTGCTTTGAGTATTTTCTGAAGGGTCGGTTTACTGGACATGTATTTTTTCATCTTGTTTATGTCATGAAATATTTTTCTTTCTCCTTCCAGTATAATCAACACTTTTGCTTTATATAGTAATCTGGGTTGGCATCTATAGTCATTTAGTACTGGGAATATACTGGTCCACATTCTTGCTTTCATAGTTTGCACTGAGAAGTTAGCAGTAATTCTGATGGTTTTTCCCCTTATATGTAACTTGTTTTTCTCTTGTGGCTTTCATTATTTTGTCTTTGTTTTGGGCATCTAGTGTTTTCACTATGATATGGCATGGGGAATTTCTTTTCTGGTCTTGTCTATTTGGTGTTCATGTGCTTCTTGTATTTGTATGGGTTTGTCATTTTTTCAGTTTGAGGAAATTTTCTTCTATTATTCTGCTGAAGATCTGATCAATTCCATTGTCTTGGGATACTCCTTCCTCTATCTTTATGATGAAGAGGTTTGGTCTTTTCAAAGTGTCCCACATTTCCTGGTTATTCCACTCTTGTGTTTTTTTAATTTTTTCATAATCTTTGCTTGAGCATTCTAGTTTTTCCATGCTATCTTCCAGGTGTGATATTTGATTTTCTGCTTCATCCAATCTGCTTCTGAGTCTTTCTCCCATATGTTCCTGTTGATTGGATGAGTGTTTGATTTCCTTTTTCATTTCCTCCTGTGATTTCTTTAGTATTTTCATTTCCCGTCTGGAGTTTGTCATTCTGTCCGTTTAGTTCTTTCCAGAGTTTCTCATTCTCCCCCTCCAGTTCCTTCCCGAGTTTTTCATTCTCTCCTTTTAGTTCTTTGATTTCCTTAAATATATCTATGATTGTTCTTCTAAGATCTGTGTCCTGGTTTCCTTCTAGGGAGATCTCACAGTAGGGCTCTTCTATAGGACTGGTAGGTTGTGGTGGGATTATGTGTTTTTCCCATGTTGGTGTTTTTTTGTTGTTGTGTTTTTGGCATGTGGGTTTTTTGTTTGTTTGTTTGTTTGTTTGTATTCTGGTGCAAATCTCAGATGTTGAAGGTTTACTTCGCTTGTTTCTTTCAGCTGTGTTTGTTGTCTTCTCCTTGGTTAATGGAGGGCTGGCTGGTCTAAGTTTCAGGTATTCACTTTTGATTATATACTGGAAGGTTCAGCCAACTCTTCCCTTTCTGGTCTGGAGGTTCTCCAGAAATCCAGATAGGTAACAATCAGGTTGGTTCCCTGCTGAGTGTGCACCTAATAACTCACTCAGGTCCTTTCCAGTTCCTCTTGGTTGGCTGTGAGTCCTATTGGTCAGCGACTGGAGTTGTGGCAGGTTCACTGTCTCTTCTACTGCACTGTGCCTGGGGAGCTACTACCACTGTTCCCAATGGGATACCCTCACCATTGCTCAAGTGTGCGGGGGTGGGGCCTGCTTCCTTGGGCTGTGCTCTGGTGCCCTTTGTTCCTGCTGTCTGGCTGTCTAACTCTGCCGGGCTGCTGTGCATGCAGGCCCAGGCACAGCAGTCTGGATGGCTGGCAGAAGACTGTGCCCAGGGGTGTGCAGAGCCCACACAGTCTGGGATCACTTGTGCCCAGAGGTCTGCAGAGCCTACAAGGTCTGGGCTCACCTGCTGGAAGCTGAGAGGGGAGCCGGAGGCTGAGGCCTGGCATCAGGGCGCTAATCCGCATCTGCGGTGAGTTTCAGGGCCTACCTAGAACCCACCAACAGCCAAGATGGGAGTCTCGGTGGAGCCTGGGGCCAGGGGCATGGCCTTGGGACTCTTTCTTTTTTTTTTTTTTTTTGACATGAGAATGGGTTCCCCTCATTTGTGGTGCTAACACCAAATCCCCCAGATGATAAGGCACGCTGAACGACATTATGGTTATATTTCTGTTTATCTGTAAAGCAACTATGTTGTTTAATGTGAATCTCTCAATGGGCTCTCGAATCCACCACACCAATTATTTTCAGACTTGTAATTACTGTACACAGGTGGGAGAGTATGTATCTGTATTTTATAGTGATATAAACTTAATGGAGGAAAATGTGAATTCTTAACCATAAAAAAAAGACTGAGGATAGAGAAAAGATGCAGCGACAGTTATGGCAGAAGCGTGTATCTGGGAGGTCTGGTGGGGGGTGGGGGGAAGGAAAGGGGAATAGGCCTAAACTGAATGAAACAAGGTTGTATGAAATGCGCAAACCATCAATAAAAAAAGTAAACTACCAACCACCACCAACCAAACAAAAAAAAAATACAACCCCAAAAAATGAACTCAAAATGTATTATGCACTCAAATGTAAAACGACAGAAGTCTAAAAAAATAGAAAAAATCTTCAGGATATAATTTCTTAAATTAAGGTACAAAAGTATGACCCATAAGAGAAAAATTTGATAAATTTGACCTCATCAAGATGAATTTTTTGTTCTATGAAAGACATCTTAATTAGAAGATGAAAAGAAAAATCTAAGTACATGAAGGCTATTTGTACTTATCCAACAAAAGACTTGAATCTAAATAACTCCTAAAATTAAGCTTTAAAAAACGGTGTAATACCTATCAATTGATGACAGCTCCTCAGCTAGGGTGGGGCTTTGTGCCTATGGACCCACACACAAGGGAACACAAATTGGACTTGATAATGGATTGAACGGAGGACCTGAAGCAAGAACAAAAAAATGTGGGGGAGGAGAGAGATAGGGAGGGGTGGGGTTGTATCCGGTGAAGGAAGACATGGGGGAGGAGTGCTGAGGGACTGGTAAATACATTGTCTGGAAATGCTCAAAGAATTAATTAAAATACATATTTCAAAAACCCAAATTTTATCAGGAAATGGGTCAAAGTCATAAACACATATTTCATCAGGGAAGAAAGATGTCAAAAAAGACATGAATAGTTGGTTTAATCTTTATTATTAGTAATACAAATAAAATCACAATACTCTACATTACACACCTAACAGAATGGCTAAATATAGCAGAGCCAACAGGAATGCTGGTGAGGATACCAAGAAGGTGGGAATCCAAGACAGTACTCGTACTAACATGTTAGAAAACAGTGGGGAGTGTTTTTTCAAAGCTAAAGCATGTTAGCTACCCCTAGAGTAAAAAAAAAAAATGACAACAAAAAAATGAACCAAAAAACAAAACAAAAAAGTCTCCCCTACTAATCTTGATACTCAAATTGCTCACAGCAGCATTATTAGGAATGACCAGAATTTTAAATCTACTCAAATGACCTGCACTGGGTAAGTGCTTAAAGAAACTATGATATATGGTTATTCATGAAAGAAATGATCTATTGTACTAACACTGGCAACAACTATGATCAACCTCAAAAATTTTACAGCAAAAGGAGATATACAATATGATTCTATTTATACAGAAGTTGTGAAATAAGACCATTATAAAGTCAGATGGGGAACAAATTACTGGTTGCAATGTACTGGGGTGGAGTGATGAGTGTGACTTGGGTATGATGAGGGAGGCTTGGGGTACAGTCATAGTAAATACATTGATTGTGATAATGATTATATGATACTATATATGTGTTAAGATTAGAGTCATACACATATGCCATACAAATGATCACATAATTATAACTAGTAAAATATGACAGGTTTTGTGAATTATATCAGTGTCAATTTTATGTTACACTATAGTTATGTGATATATTAATATGGGAGGAAACTGGGTTAACAGTACATGGTATCTCCCCATTTATCTATTTGAAATATTATGTAAATTCTAGAATTTAAAACAGTTTTAAATACTTTATTAATATTAATCTGTACATAAAAAATTTTCTGATTTTGACATTTTATTACTATTATTATTTATTATTATTTTTATTTTTATTTTATGTGCTAGAGTGTATTGCCCTGACTGTTGTAAGTGCACTTGTGTGGTGCAAAGCCAATGGAGGTCAGAAGAAGAGGGCATCAGATTTCCCCTGGATCTGGAGTTTCTCCTGGAATTTGAGTTTTAGACGGTTCTCGGTTGCCATTTGGGTGCTGGGGAATCAAACCCTGGTCCTTGCAAAGCAGCCAGGGCTCTTAACTGCTAGCCATCTCTCAGCCCCCAAATCTCATGATTTTCAAAATCCATTTTAGGTAATCAGTTATCAGCACTTGACAAATTTATACACTAGAAATGAAGTTCGTTATATGATCATGTAATTTCTTTTTTTTATAATTTTTTTTTATTTCATTTTATTTCTGTATGTGTATGAATGTATTGTCTTCATTCAAGTTTGTGCACCCTTGGCGTGCAATGCCGCGGAGGTCAGGAGAGGGTGTCGGACTCCCCTGGAAACTGGAGTTCTCAGGCAATTGGAGTTCAGACGGTTCTCGGCCGCCATGTGGGTGCGGGACGAACCCGGGTCCTCACAAGAGCCAGTCGGCGCTCTCAACCACTAGTAGGCCATATCTCCAGCCCCTATAATGTAATTTCTCACAGAGTAGAGGTGAATTTACAAGTGAAATGCTTCCTTTCTGTGAAAACTAGTTTTTACCACTTTCCTTTCTTTTTGCTTTATATTTTGTGTGTCCATGTGTGTACCGATGCATGTGCACATGAAGGTGTATACATGTGAACATGCATGTGGAGGCCAGAGACACACCCTTGGGTCTTGTTCCTCAGTCACTGGACAACCTGTTTTTAAGATAGTCTCTCACTGGCATGGAACAAGCTGGGCAGGTTAGGCCAGGTGGCTAGAGTTCCTGAGATCTGCCTCTGTCTCCCCGGACTGAAAATTTGTGCCACTAGACCTGCTTTTACCTGCGGTCTAGGGATCTCTGCACCATAGGTCCTCATGCTTGAACGACCAGTTCTCTACTAGCTGGGCTATCTTCCTAGCTCTGAACTTTTCAAGTTGATATAAAAAATTACTATTAAATACAAAAAAAATTTAAAGAAAGCCATATACTAGGAACAATTGTGGTATTTTACATGTTTTTCTAATTGAGCATGACGCCAATGAAAAAAGTAACAAGATGCACTGTTCGCTTCTTTGTTAAAATAATTTTATGGAAATTAGCTTTATAAAGTCGCATTATTTCTGACTATGCAGCCTTTTTTTTTTAAACCCTTTTCTTTGGGGGGAAATGGTTGGAATGGAAATGGTGCATGAAATCAAATCACCCAACATTAAACTAAAAAAGAAGAATGCTTTGTTCTAAATAATATTAATGTAAGCTGAAAATTTTACCTGATTTCTAACTTTGCCACTTCAGGTAATTTCCCAAAATTTATCTCTTCAACTTCCAGTTCTTTAAGAGCAGCCAGAATTTTCTGTTGGTCTTTACTGGTAATTCCATTCTAAGCAGAAACAATTTAAAGGTGCAGTAAGATGAATAATTCCATATTCAAAACAACTAAAGTAACTTTGTAGATGAACTTGCATACCAGAAAATATATAAATATGAACAGATAACACTATACTTTGACATACGTGGTTTGTTTAAATTACTGCCAAGTTAATGACATTGCTAAATTTTGATTTTGGTGTACAGTTGACTTCATAATTTCTCTGCAACATGTAATGATAACAGCCATAGACTATAAAGTAACATTATAAGATCTGAATATATAAGCAATCAAAAATATGCAATGAAACAGTTTTTCCTCCAAAATATTATTTAAGGTGTTATAAAGTTATGAGAAGTTAGAATTAAACTCTCTTTTCATCTACATTCTACCTTTAATGTTAAACTAAATTTTCTATCTTGAATTTAGTTAAGGTAGTATGCTTAATTTTTTTAGTGATCCTAGGTTCCGAGTTTCCAATGTGCTTATACAGCAAGATCACTGCTTTGAAATATCCTATTTTATCAAAGTATCTCTAATACTTCCTACAACTATTTTTGAATTAGCAAAATAGTTGGTCCTGATTGTTCTGAGAATTCACCCACAAGCTTATTACTTGGAAAATACAATTAATGCCTACAACAAAACCCACTTATTTTATATCTAGGTAGCCTGTTTTACAAACCTGCTTCCCATCTGCAGATGAAGCAGCAGTGTGGCTGAGATATCTATGAATCCCCTAGCTCTAGACCTTAAGTATTCTGTAAGCAACTTAATACTATAATAAGATTTTAGACATGATCATCCATTATTGTCTCTAGTAAATACCCTAGTACAAGATCAGTCTACATAGCCCTAGGATTTTAAAACAGACAATTAACAAGAATAAAAGCATCTGTAACTTAAATATCAAAAATATCAAAGAATATATCTGGAGGTTTAAAAAGTGATGCAAAAGATACTAACCTTTGTAAGTTCATCTTTTTTCATGGTCAAAAGGTGTCTTAAAGTTATATCCCTTTCCTGTACAAAAGGCAAAATCACACATCACTTTTCTGTATAAACAGTACAAAGCAAAGCAGGTAAAGATCCCTGAGTCAGTCACTTATCTGCCTCACTCTTAGACAACTTCCAGTGTTCTGGAGGGGGTGTAAACTGACAATTTTACCTGATCTGTAACTTTGCCACCTCAGGCAATTTCCAGTGTTCTGGAAGATATGGAACTACATCATTGGCTAGATAATATATGCTCATGTTAAAAAGTATCTAGTTTTCCAGAATCAAAGGAAATGATCATCACTCATATCTGTTTATAAGAAAAGCAATTCTGAAAAATTTGACAGAAAATGTATTTTAATCTTCTGACTGCATCAAATTATCCTATCAATAGCCTAAGTTTTTTACTCAAGATTTCCTCTGATAGGAAGTTTCAGCATGGTACAATGAGTTCAAGTCTGAAAAACCTGAGCCAATGTTCATATTCAAGGGAATCTTGGTCCCTGTCTAATAACAACTGCCATCTACTCAAATCCCAGAATATATGCTTAAAGCATCTAGACAGTCCCTGGTATATGAGCTGACTAACTTCACAATTAAACTATACTGTCCTAATAGGACATAAAAAGTATATTTAAGCTCATATTCTAGTTATAATCAAGAAGTAGGTATCCACTACCAGGTTTTGTCTGGTTCAAAACTCTCCTTCTAGTATTCCCAGACAAGGAAACGCAGCAACTGAAACCCCACAGGGCTTTCCTGTCTTATGAGCATCAGATTTAGTTGTAAAATTCAGCCAGATTATAATTTATATAAATTCCAAGGTTAATACATTTTAAGTGCTTATTATAAATTTAAAATAGGGCAGATGGCAAATTATGGAGAAACATATGGTACTAACTCAGGTATGCTTACAGACTAAAAAATGTATTTATTTTATTTTAAGTGTTATGCCAAATAAGCACATACATATGTGAATTCACAGTGATTTATATGAAATCTTACCTTTAATAACTCTGTCATATGTTCAAGTCCAAGACCATGTAAAAATATTTCCAGATCTCCAAATGCTGTATATGGACTATAACATATTACAGCAATGTCAGTTTTAGAACAGATTATAATGACAGAAATAATATACATGGATTTATATTTCACATAGAGCATGCATAAGAATGAATCCATGTAGAAATTCTTCCATTTCTAACTATTGCACCGAACCCTTCTTAAAAATGTATCAAAAGAACAGGCAAGTCTCTCTCTCCTGCCCTCAGGTCCCCTCCTATTTCTTTCCTCCTCCTCCCCATGTCCCTCTCCCTTCTTTCTCCATCCCTCCTCTCCCTTTCTTCCTCTCTCTTCCTTCCAGCTGAAGATAAGCATAAGTCTTCATGTGTTTAAATCACTTGAAAACTATACCCAAATGAATAGCAACCAAAAGCACAGTTTCTTGACCAAAGACTCTTAAAGAGAAAATGGCAATGGCAAAATCTAGCTCTTCTTTCCTCAGATTGAAAACAATATCCGTCAATATGTATGCCATGTGAAATCTTATAAATTGACAATGTCTTTAGATGAAATAAATATAAATAAAATAAATTTTAAATGCTACTAACTAGAGATTGCTTTGTATCTATGTACTGAAAAGTGTTCAAGGATTTGTTCTTTTAAATTTCAGCACATAAAATCACAGATGGTCCAGGTACAGAGGTCTGCTTTAATCCCAGCCCTTGATATGTGCCGAGCAGGGTGATCTTTGTGAGATTGAGGCTAGTCTGGCACACACAGTGAGTGCCTGGACGGCTTCCCTAGGAAGAACCATGGGTAAAATAACAAACAACAAAAAAAAAAAAAAAAAAAAAAAAAAAACTCCCCCCCCAAAAAAAAACCCACCAATAAGCAAAAGAATAAAAAAAAAAAGTGTAAAAATCACAGATGGCTAAAAGTAATTAGAAAGCAAGATACAGTATAGTTTTAACACTAATGAATATTTTAAATCTCTTAAATTTCTGGAGGCGGAGGCGAAAGGCCTCAGTAGTCAAGAGCACTGCTGCTCTTGCAGAGGACCTGGTGTTTGTAGTCCCAGCACCCACCTGGAACAAAATGGTCTGTAACTCCAATTCCAGTGATATTCACTTCCTTCTTCTGAACCTCTGTGTTGCAACTGCCTTGACATGGGTTTCACTTACACCCACATGCAGGTATACATCAACATATCATATAAAATAATAAAATTAAACTATTAAAAATTGTATTATTAAAAATACATATTTAAAGTTACTTAGAGGATAAATAAATCAATGAAATAACCAAATAAATTTCTCTAAAATTCTGGAGAGCAAAGCACCTAAAATCTGGACCATTTCTTTTTTTATTTTATTTTTGTATGTGTATGAATGTACTGTCTGCATGCAGGTTTGTGCACAACATTCGTGCAATGCTGTGGAGGTCAGAAGAGCGGTCCGGATTTTCCCCTGGAGCTGGAGTTCTCCTTGGAATTGGAGTTTACAGGGCCTGGTTCTTAAGCCACCATGTGGGTGCTTGGTGGATCGAACCTTGGGTCCTCTGTAAAAGCAAACAATGCTCTTAAATGCTGAACCAACTCTCCAGACCCAATAAATAAAATATTTAAAAAAAAAAAAAAAAAATGCTTGAAAAAATTTAAAATACCATACATCTTAAATAACTTGCCAAATTTACTACAAGTAATAAAATATTCACTGTGCAGGCATTTTGTTGAGGTAAAAAAATGTTACCTAAATATGTGACTTTTTTCTTTATCAGAATCTGTTGCCAATAGTTTACAAATAGTCTCTTCTTTGGTAAGCTGCTGAATTTTTCCTTCCAATGGATTTAGGGTCAAAGAAAGAAAGTTGAAGATCTGAAAAAAGTTCCAAGCCATTGAGATATAGTCAACTATAACCAATATTAAAAAATTTAATTAAGCATTTTTTTTTTGTTTAGACATGGAAATTCTAGCAAGCAAGAGGGCTAGCGATTTTTTTTATAAACTTGAGAAAACTTTTTTTCTTTTTTGGTTCTTTCGAGACCGGGGCTCCCTGTAGCCCCAGCTGTCCTGGAAACTCTTTGTAGAACCGGTTGGCCTTGAGCTCACAAAAGATCCACCTGCTCTGCTCTCCCAAGTGCTAGGATAAAGGTGTGCACCACCACACCTGCTGGAAAAACACTTTTATAAACATCAAGTAAAATGATTCCTTCTTAACCGTTAAAGTAACAACAATAATAAAAGTACACCAATTAAAGATTAGAAAAATTAAATCAGTGGCTAATATTTTAACATGATATAAAAAAATTATTAAACAATATTCTCGACAAGATTCAAATATTGTAGTACTTTTAGTCCATGTTAGCTACACAGGGAAAGTACTCAGTATGACTATATGTACACAAATCTGTGTACCTCAAAGCAATGTGGCAAAAATCCCCTAGTTTACAATCTAACTTTGTAGGAAGTCAGAGCTGTCAAGTGAACCAGCCAGAACTTCTCATTTTAAGCAATTATTTATGACTCAAATATCCTTTCATATTCATAATTTCTTCTTAAAATTTTTGTTGAAGTTTTGTGCCTTTCACACAACATTTCTCAGCCCAATTTAAGCTCCTTCCTTCCCCTTTCCCGCCCCCCACCCTGACCCGAGTTCATGCATCCTGCCATACATGTCTTTCAATAATAAATTTAAATAAAAAATTTTAAAGTTTTTTTCTGCAGGGGTTTATTGTTTTGGGAAGCTTATGTCTTCATGACAGTTTTTCTGTCCCAAGTCCTTTTGTTGTTGTAGTCCCTCCCAATGTGTATTGCCTCCAAATATTATATATATTATATCTATATATATATATATATATATATATATGTCTGAAAATAAACTAATGTTAATATGCAAAGTCATATTTTGGGAATTCACATTTTACTTTAATTATTATTATGCTTAAAATATTGCATACTCTCCACCCATATCTGAAATGACAAAGTCCTGAAAAAAAGTATGTAGTTAAGCGTTAATTCATAGGTAAGCTCTGTGTAAGGGATCTCATCATTATAAGAGACAGTTGCTTCAGATATAAAGGAAATATAACATTAATGTTTGCCTTAGTTTGCTTACAACTAGGTTTGTCGGGTACAATCCACAAATGAGGGATACCATTCATCTTATCTTTTGTTTTTCTGGTTGGACTCTGTTCCCCATCTAGCATAATGGCTTCGAGTTCACATTCATTTCCTGCAAAGTTTTGATGTCCTCTTTCTTCTTTTTTTTTTTATTTTTGCATGCATAGAACTCCTTTGTGTTAGATGTGCCACATTTTCTCTATCTTTGTTGTTGAGGGGCACTTGGATTGGTTCCAGCTCTTTGCTATCGTGAAGAGAGCTGCAATAAACATGCTGTGCATGTATTTGCAGTAGGATGAGTCTTCGGGGTTACACCCAGGAATGGTATGGCTGGGTCAGGTGGTAGGTACTCATTTTTGACGTCTTTTAAGTGTTCTCCACACTGCTTTCTATAGTGGTTGTACGAGTTTCATTCCCAGCAGCAGTGGATGAGTGTCGCCCTTTCCCCATAACCTCTCCAGCATTTGGTATCATTTGTTTTCTTGACCTAGTTAGTCTTATCTGAGTGAGATGAATCTTAAAAGTGGTTTTAATTTTCATTTTCCTTAATTATTAGCAATTGTTGACCCTTTTTTTTAAAGATGTTTCGGTGTTATAGTTTACACATACTGGATATGTTATGCCTTTGTAGTATATCACTGGTTGAGAGTTTCCTCCCACTTGTGGTTTTCTCTTCATCTTGATGTTTCTTTAACGTACAGAAGGTTTTTGAGTTTGATGAGGTTCAAATTGTCAGACTGTTGACTAGTTATTTCCTGCCAGCAGCTGCTGTCTGAATTTAGAAAGTCTTTTTCCCTTGTTTTTTTTTTTTCTGTGTTCTGGGGTTTTTTTCTATCACCTTCAGAAGTTTAGGTTTCACACTTGAGGTCCTTTGATCCATTTGGAGTTTGATTTTTTTTTTTTGTAGTAAGTTTTATTTTTTTTTGTTTATTCTTTCAGTGAGTAGATCAGTTTTAGCCAGTCACTATTTGCATGAAGATGCTGTCTTCCTCCAATTGAGCTTTTTTTGACTCCTTTTGTCAAATATGATGAGGTGGCTGTAAAATTGTATGTGACTCAGTTTTGGACGTCTCATTTTGTTCCATTTGTCTACAGATTTTTTTTCTGTTTTTTGTGCCAGTACCAGCCTGTTACATGATCTTTATAGCCTGTAGTATAGTTTGAAGATTTGGTACTGTGCATCCCCCCGTCATTCTTTTTTTGCTCCGGGTTGCTTTGCTATTTGGGATCTTTGTTTCCATAGGATTATGTGTTGGTCTTTTTTTTTTTTTTCTAATTCTGTGAAGAAAAACTCAAGGGGATTCTTTAATTGGAGTTTGCACTGAATCTATATTTAATTTGGTAAAATGGACAATTTTACTAGATATTTTTTCCAATATATTGAGCATGGGAAGGTCTTTTCCATTTTCTAATTGCGCCCTTTTTAATCTTTCTTCAGGATTTAGAATTTTTGTTGTGGAGATCGTCTGGTGTCTTTGGTTAGATTTGTTCCTAGGATTTTTTTGAGGCTATTTTTCACAATATATTTTTAAAATTTATTTTTATTTATTTATTTATTTCATTATTTTATTTATTTTATTTATTTTCTTTTTGTCTTTTTGAGGACAGGGTCTCCCTGTAGTCTGGCTTTCCTAGGAATCCTCTGTAGCCTCAGGTTGGCTTGAACTCCACAGAGATCCGCCCACCCTCTGCCCTCCCAAGTGCTAGGAATAGAGGTCTGTGCCAACCACCGGCCCGGGCTTAATTTAATATTTTTTATGTGCATGATGTATGTCTACATGTAGTCTTGTGCACCTGTGTCATGCAATGCTGAGCAGATGGTAGAAGAGGGCGTCAGATTCCACTGGAAACTGGAGTTAGAAAGATGGTTCGCCAGCTGCCATGTGGGTGATGGGGATCGAACCAGTGGTCCTTCTGAAGAAGTCCGGTGCTCTTCAATCTTCCAGGCATGCCTCTCACAGCCCCTGAGGAGTATTTTGAGTGGGGAGGTTTTTCTCCTGATATTCTAATCTCAATGGTGTTGTTGTGGTTGTTTTATTTGTGGGATTAGTGGGTTGCTGGGAATAGAAAGCGCGACGGATTTTGCGAGGTAAGGTGGGAAGTCGGACTAAATGGATGGGGAAGGAGGCGGTGGGGTAGTAAGTGGGGGAGCAGGGTGGGGAGGTAAAGAGCGCAGGGTTGGCTGCTCAAAAAGTAGGTGCTGAGCGGGAGTGCTGGCCGCGGTGGTTCCAATAGGACGCCCGGAAAGCGTCGCGGTCTTGCCTTGATTTGCTGGGTGGAGACATATTGCGGGGCAACAGACTAGAGTGTAAAAAGGTAAAAGGAGAGGGGAGTTGAGGAATAGGGGGGGAGCCTGGCCAGTTCCTTGCCAGAGTAAGGGGAAGATGGCCTAGGGTGGATATCCAAGTGGAGGAGGCGTTGGCTAGGCGGGCCAGGGCGCTGGGGTTTGGGCAGTGTTCGGGTGGTATAATGGTGTGATCGGAGTAGTTCAGGAAAATGTGTGCCTCCGAGTGGCCGAGATTTCACACTCTAGGACGTTAAGCATGAATGGATGCTGTGACTGGGAATGTTTGGTGAATGTCGATTTTAGCCTGCAGGCAATTGAGGGTATAATGTTTGTTTGTCCTTTTGGCTATCAGTCTCATTTATGTGGTTTTAGGACTATCTACTTATTTACCTTTCCATAACCACTCTGCACCTCGGGTATAGAAGCCCAACACTTGGTCATGGATGGCATGATCTTTTTCGCAAATGGGTCTGTAAGAGGTTGCAATATTTTGTTGAGAAATTCTTGCATCAATGTTCATTAAGTTAATGGGCACATGGTTTTCTTTTATTCGGTCTATTCTTGTCCTGGCATTTGGTGTTAGAGTGATTACTGGCTTCATAGAAGGAATTGGGGGGTTATGGTTGGGTATTTCCCTCTGTACCTCCTTCTGAAAAGTTTGTAATAGTAATGGTTGTAAGACCCTTTCTTAATGTTTAAAAATTCTCTGTCTGTGAAACATTGGGCCTGTTGCATTTTTTTAAAATTGGGAGCTTTTATTAAATCCTCATGTTCCCTTCAAGTATTTATGGGTCTGTTAAGCTGTCAATCTCTTCTTGGTTCTCTTTAAGCTTGTGATTTCACCCGTGATTTCAGGTATTCATCCATTTTCTCTTAGGTTTTCAAAATTTAGAGATTTTATACATCTTTTGAAGTTACCTCTTGTACTATGACGGGATTCTTTTCAATTGTGTTCGTGATGTCCTTTTGCATTAACGATTATTTATTGGAGCGCTCCTTTCTTTGGTAACAACTGCGGTTCAGATGTCTATTTGTTTATCTTCAAGGATTCCGAATATTCTTTGCATTGTTTTCATTGTTTCTATTTAATTTTGATCTGTGTATTGTTTTTAATTTGTGTTATTTTTTTCTGTACTGTCGCGGTTTGGGCTTTAACTTGTGTTGTATATCACAAAGTGTTTTTTAGCCCTTTTAAGTAGTGTTGTATATACTTAATTTATTGTGAATCTTACAGGTTTTTTTTCATGTTGTTAGCCCTACTTCTCCGGGCTATAAACTTCCCTCTTAGGACTGTCTTTAAAGTATCCTATAGGTTTTGATGTGTTGTATTGTATTTTTGTTGAGTTTTTTAGGAGTGTTTTCTTTCTTCTTATTTTCTACTTGACCCATTCATTATTAAGGAGTGTTTTGTTTAATGTGCTGTCTTTGTAGATAGTGTGGGCTTATTTTGGTGTGGAGTTGGATATTGATGTAGTTGAAGGTGGGTCTGTAGATGCTATCGTGAAATTATTGGTCATGCCTTTGATTGCTGAGGCTTTTTTTTTTTCTGCTGGCCAATGCATGTGGTCGATTTGACACATGTTCTGTTTGGTTGCTGACTGTGGAATGTCGCACTAATCATTAAGGAAATGCAAATCAAAACCACTTTAAGATATCATCTTACTCCAATAAGACTGGCTAGGATCAAGAAAACAAATGATACCAAGTGCTGGAGAGGTTGTGGGGAAAGGGGAACACTCATCTACTGCTGGTGGGAATGTAAACTCATACAGCCACTATGGAAAGCAGTGTGGAGAACTCTTGGAAGACTTGGAATGAACTTGCCACCGGACCCAGCCATACTACTTCTGGGCATGTACCCTCAAGTCTCACCCCACTGCAGAGATACATGCACAGCCATGCTTATTTCAGCTCTCTTCACAATAGCAAGGAGCTGGACCCAACCCAAATGCCCCTCAACTGATGAGTGGATAGAGAAAATGTGGTACATCTACACAATGGAGTTCTATGCAGCAGTAAAGAAAGATAACATAATGAGCTTTGCAGAAAAATGGCTGGAGCTAGAAGATATCATGCTGAGTGAAGTAACACAGTTGCAGAAAAACAAACGACAAATGGTATCCCTCATCTGTGGATGCTAGTGACAATTACCTAGTTGTAAGTATTTCTTGTGCATGGCCCCTTGAGGTTTTGTCCAAGTAGTTGGGAGTGATTCATATTGGAAACAACAAGAACAACCACAACAACGACAACGACAGAAAGGACTGCATCAAAGGACTGACTGAAACAGTGAACTTCTATTCAAAACAGTCAACTTCCACATGGAGAATTTTGAGAAAGGCTGAGAAAGAGATGAAAAGCATGTTTGGCAGAATGGATAAGCTCTGGTGGGGTGGGGAGATAGGGTGGGGGACACGGGTCTAGATGTGATTAGTAACATAATCTTGTACAAAATATATATATAATAAAAAATAAAATAGGAATAAACACTAAAAGGATTTAAATATGTATATATTATCTGCTAACTAAAATTACAAGCAGTTCTATATATATTCAATTTTAATATTTTACTTGCTAAAATTTTTTTACTTGTATCAGTTTGAAATGTTTAAGTCACCAATTGTACTGTTACCTCGAGGGAGAGAATAAGATTTTACAATCTTTTTTAAAACCATAAATTATTATAGTATCAATGCTCTGATTAAAATATGAATATTATAGCAAATATTCATTTGCCAAAAATTTTTATTACCTGGTTTTAGAAAAAAATCTACTTAACCATTTAATAATTGCTCAAAATACTATTTAATAAGCTTTAATGAAACATAAAATTCTACACAATAATATGATAACAACACAGAAATTTAACGTGTAGATGAATACCTCAAGATGTTTATTTCTCTTTGCAACCTCACTTGGTGTCCTTCCATCTTTAGTCTGTAGCATTTTATTAGCTCCAAGTTCAAGCAACTTCAGAATTACATTTTTATGACCCTGATGTGCTGCCCACGTTAAGGCCTATAAGTGGGGGGAAAGGAAGAATGTTTAAAGGGGGGTGTATGTGAGATAGATTAGAAATGTTTCATCAATATTTATGGCACAGTAAAAAGGAGAACACTGGTTAATTGATGGAATGAGGCAATCTCTTCATTGTACAATATAATGTAAACATATTTCCATAGTTGTAATTACACAGATGACTGTAGTGCTCTCATTTTACAGAGCCAAACACTGTTCTGTGCAGTTAAATAATGCTATGGAAAAATGCTTTATCTACAACTTACAGATGTTTTCTATGTACCATCCTTGTGTTTTCTAGAGCCCAGGTCTTGCTGTGTATTACAGCCTCTTTATTCAAGATCAAGGACTCAAAGAGCAAATAATTCTTTTTTTCTCTTTGAATTGTTGCTATCCAAGTGTTTGCACTAGACAGTGATTATATTATAACCATTCTATAACTCTTGGTTCTTAAAAGTCTTTGATAGTAAACATCAACCAAACAATAAACAGCCACTTTTGTAGATGATTGATAAGAGTGATTTATCAATATCTTAGAGATATAAATCAACACTGTAAACGTGTTTCTCACAGTATAACCATTCTCATCCTGCGCATTAACTTCTGCTCCATGGGCAACAAGCAGAGCAACAACCTGAGTGTGGCCATCCCGGGCAGCATACATGATTGGAGTCATAAGTCTCCTATGGAAGAACGAGAGACATCTGAGTCAATGCTACCCTTAGCAGCTACTCAGTTTCATGAACTTAAGTACACATAGTACCATCAATGTTTTGAAAGAGAAAAGAAGGAAATAAAATAACATGTAAAGTGTTTTTTTAAAAGACAATCTTCTGGCAAATAAGTGTAAAAATATTGGAAACTTTCAAGATATCCTCTAGTGGAGAAATGTAGCTGAATCTTTAAATAAGCCCAGCTTTCTAATACACATAACTAATATTTTACATCTTGTCCTGGAAGATGATCAAATGACCACGTTTGCTTACATTGGGAATACAGTTTAAGTGCTTACTAAATATTATTTAGCAGAGTACAAAAATAAAAAATGTAATGGACTAGAGAGATGGCCTAGTGGTTAAGAGCATTGGCTGTTCTTACAGAGGACTGGGTTAAATTCCCAGCATCCACATGGTGGCTAACAACCATCCTTAATTCCAATTCCAGGGAATCTGACACCCTTTATTGATCTCCTCAGCACTGCCTGACATGGGTACACTCACATACATCCAGGCAATACACTCATACACATAAAATAAGAATAATAAAATATTAAAAAATTAAAAATAGAAATTTCTTTTATTAATTGATTCTATTATCAATATATCTTAGTTTAAGATAAAAATAATTTTACTCTGAGCTAGTACTTAATCCTAATCAAGAAAGAGATCAAATCATTAGTTTAATTTTTTGAGAGTATTTTCTGCGAGAGACTAATGGTTTTTCTCTAACTTACCACTTTCCCAAATCAGAGACTCAGTTCCTCTATTCCAGAAGTTAGTCAGTTTCTGGGCCTATTCCAAAGAAGACTAGAATCATCCTATCAGTTCTATGTGGGTTGAACGTAACACATGATCTGTTTTAAGGGAGGTCTGACATTCTGGGCCCAATGTTTATGAATCATCCATAGTATCTTGATTAATATATGAAGAGCTTCAGAGAAGAATAAAAAATTAAAGTATTTAAGAATTCTACATTTTGGGACCCTGGAGTAGGTAGGAGCTTTCTGAACGGAACATCACCGGCAGAGGAAGCAGCCTTCAGCACTAACAGATGGGGTTACATGAAATTAACAGTTTTGCATAGCAAAAGAAACTACCATCAGAGCACAGAGCCAGCCCACAGACTGGAAAATTCTGGATATCCACAATTTTCAAGAACTGCAGAAATTAAATACCAAAGGAAAAAAATGACCTAAGGAAGTTCATGGTTGCTGTACAAATTACTTATATAACCAATAAGCAGAATATATCTCTATGAATTATTAGCATAAGATACATACTGGACTTGATTCCTTCATAGAAATGTCTTTCTGAAAAATAACTGACACTTCTATTTGTATTTTCTGTTTCCTAGCATATTACATATTATAATTGTTTTATTTGAAATTATATGTTACAGTAGATGTAAAACAATTCCTCTTTTGCCTTTAATATCTCCATCATAGTGGCTTTATTAAGACAGACAATCTAACCCAGGGAATATTTTCTGGATCACTTTGGCAAATACAAAAATGCATACATAGAAAAAAGTTATGTCAAGTTAAATATTCAAATTCTTTACTGCATCTAAATTAGAACTTTTAGTGTGTCTCTTCAACGCCAGTGCTCCCCACAAGCCTAAACTGCTTTTCTCTATATTCCCTACTTCATGAAGACACCAAAACCACTTTACTCAGGCCTCATGCTAGACACTGTTAATGACTTCCCTATCACAATTCATTGGCAAGTCTACTGACTCTACTGTCAACATGTTTAACACCTGGGTGCTGGCCATCGCTCTGTCACTTACTGTAGGAGTCTCAGCTGTATAATCTTCCTCGGGCCTATATTACTGCAGTGATTGTTCTTCCTGTTTCTACTCTTAACCACTTATAGCTTTATTAAGTTTTTTATTTTTATTCTATGCACTTGTTTTCTCTGCATGGATTTAAGTGCACCAAGGGCATGCAGTGCCTACAGAGGTCAGAAGAGGGTGCAGGATCCTGGGGAACTAGAGTTACTGACACTTGTTAGATGACATGTGAGTGATAGGGACTCAAGTCCTGTGTAAGAACAGCTAGTGCTCTTCACCACTGAGCCATCTCTCCAATCCAGGCCACTTATATCTTATTCTCTCTCCACAAAAATGCCCAAGCTGTTTCATTTTCAGGGAACTAATACACTCATTTCTAACTTTCAAGATAAGGCCAATTTATTGAACAAAACCGGGAAGTCCGGTAACAGAGTACGGCTAACCTAAAACACATATTATTTGCATCTCTATGTATGTGGACGTGTGCACCTCCATGTGAGTGTGGAAGCCAGAGGCCAACCTCGAGTGTTGCTCCTAAGGTTGCATCCACCTTTTTTTTTTTTAATTTTAAATTTTATTTATTTTTTGTATGTGTATGAATGTGCTGTCTGCATTAGGTCTGTGCACCCATGTCGTGCAATGCCACAGAGGTCAGAAGAGGGTCTCGGGTTCCCCTGGAACTGGAGTTCTCCTGGAATTGGAGTTACAGACAGTTCTTAGCCACCATGTGGGTACTGGGGATCAAACCTGGGTCCTCTGCAAGAGCAGTCTGCGCTCTTAACCGCTAGGCTATCTCTCCAGCCCCTCCACCTTGTTTTTTGAGACAGGGTCTCTACTACCTGGAGTTCACCAAGTAGGGGAGGCTGGCTGGCCAGTGGAGCTGACATTACAAGTGTATGCCATAACGTCTAGTTTGTTTTC
Source organism: Rhizomys pruinosus (assembly GCA_009823505.1). Lineage (NCBI taxonomy): Eukaryota > Metazoa > Chordata > Mammalia > Rodentia > Spalacidae > Rhizomys > Rhizomys pruinosus. Next base: position 148,285 of record VZQC01001163.1, on the reverse strand, counting down.
ATGGATACTAGGGATTAAACTCAGCTCCTGAGTTTAATCAGCTGCTTTTGTATCAAGAACTTTACCAACTAAGTTTATCTCCAGATATTGGCTTTTATCCAAGAGATACCATCAATGAGACCAATAACACTTAAAAAGAATAATTCTTATAGTAGCTTTATAGCTGTAGACAGCTGCAATACCTGTCATTTCCCACTATTATAGTTTAATGAAATAGTAATATTCACTTTCAGGAAAGTTGTAAAACTTAGTATTAACTGGAGCATTCAAGTGATATGACAACTATTTGTGATACTGATATTCTTTTAACATTAATTTCTATTCTACTTCATTCCAAATATGCAATGTAAGGGATTCTTTACTACTTTGAGTTGGAGAGTTGACTCAGCAGTTAAAAGCACTGGCTGCTGCTGCAGAGGTTCAGTTTCCTGCATCCACATGGAAGCTAACAACTGTCTAACTCCAGTTCTAGGGGATACTATACACTCTTCTGACCTCCCCAGTTCACTTACATACATGTAGGCAAAATATCCATACACTTAAAATAAAAAATTAAAATAATACTTCTTTATCCTTCCTCCAAATTCAGTCCAATTTAGTTCTGCTTGCTCCCGATATGTAACTGCTTTAGCACAAGTCCAAAGTTACTTTGACTTCTCTTTCTTTTTCTAGCACTTAAAACCATGTTGTCTTTGGAATACTTCCTTTTATACTTTACTTTCCTGTCTCAGCTTCCTCCCATCCCTGTAAACTATTCCTCTTAGATTTTGTTGGCAGTTAAATCTTTACAATAATTTTATCTATACTGTGTCTAGAATTCTCATTTTCATTCCTAGACAACTAATATTCATTGCACCCCCTCTTATTTTAATTCTCGCTTTTCATGATGTCTTAGTTGTTTATTTTTGTTGTTGTTGTTCTTAAGTATTTTCCTTAGATGATATTCTGGGGGTACTTTCTGAATGCTTGCATTTCTTTGAATATTTTTATTCCACATTGACATGTAAAGGATAGCTTGGCTAAGAACAGCTTTATTATGCTGGGGCTTTGGTTACAATTTTATCCTTTTCTGGTTTCAGGTGATGCATGAGAAGCCTGATGGTACTCTGATTTTTTCTCTAATTGACAAATAATTGTAAATATTTGATGCGATGTTTTAATATGGTTATGCTATGGAATGAATAAGCTGAGTTAACTATGTACTACTTACTTTTTTGTTGTGGGAAAATATTTAAAATCTACTTCGTTAGCATTGTGAAGTATATAGTATATTATTTATTATAATCACCATTCTGTGCAATCATATGCTTATTCTTTGTTGTTAAAAACTTACTCTTTGGCTGAACACAGTGGTTTATGCCTTTAATTATAGCACTTAGGGGGCAGAGGCAGGGCAAGCTCTGTGATTTTGAAGCCAGCCTGGTTTATATAACAACCTTTATGCTAGCCAGGGCTACATAGTGAGACACTGTCTCAAAAACCCAAACCCAAACAAAACAAACCAAAAAACCCCAAATCAACCTGCAACCCCCAAAAATACTCAAACCCAGAACAAAAATACAACATTTCAAAGCCAAAATAAATCCCCCTTACCTTTGTCTGGAATGTACACAAATGCCCTGTGTGTTAGAAAGATTGGGGCACAGCTTTGTGGTGAGCTGCTGGCCCAGCACACACAGAACTCTGGGTTTGGACCCTACCACTAAAAGAAAACAAATATTTATTTTTTTAAAAATTTTTATTTATTATTTTCTTATGTGTATGAATGTAATGTCTGCATGTAGGTTGGTGCACCTGTGTCGTGCAATGCCATGGAGGTCAGAAGAGGGTGTTGGACTCCCCTGGAACTGGAGTTAAAGACGGTTCTTAGCCACCATGTGGGTGCTGGGAATCGAACCTGGGTCCTCTGCAAGAGCAGTGGGTGCTCTTAACTGCTGAGCCATCTCTCCAGCCCCCTGCAAACAAATTTCTTATTTGTTCTCAGAGTTCACACATTCTAGCTGAGCTGTGCATAGGTGTTTTATCTCTCAAGTCCACATTATGGAAACCTCTTCAATATGCAGTTGCCATAGAATTCTTCATTTGAATTATCTTTTTCCTAGGATGTGGTTATTGGTAATGTACCATTTGTTCCTTTTTCTTCCATGTATTTTGAATTTAGATGTCATATGTTCTCAGGTTCCCAGAATTATTTTTCATGCTGTATTTAGATCTCTTACATAATCTTAATTTTAAAGCAGTTTTAAAATCATTCTCCTTTAGCAATTTTGTAATAAGAAAGCTTTGCCAATTCTTTACCTTGGATGTTGGGAAGTTTTTTTTTTTTTTTTAATTCTTCTTTGTCTTTGGGAAGTTGTTTTTTTTTAATTCTTCTTTGTCTTTAGGACTAATTTCTAGTTTTTGAATAGTTTTATTGTAGACATCCTTTAGATTTTGCAAAAATTTCTTTTGTAGTGGATTTACACACAACTTTAGGGCAAGCACTGGCTCCCTCTAGTGATCAACATGGGAGGAAGGGAGCTGTTTTGAATGTAATGGGTGATGAGGAGACAATGTAGCCTTTGACATAAGGGCCAATCTCACGCAAAATGTAAGTAGTGTCCCTGCTGAGGAAGGTAGCTCTAAGTTCCCACATATGACAAGGTATTTTACCTACACTCTTGAGTGAGGGAAAGATAAATATATAATTTCACATTCAGAATCTATTTCTTGGACCATATGTCTTTTCCATATACAGTTGTCACATCATCAAATATAGACAATCAGGTGTGTGGAGAATGTTTGGATAGGAAAATTGCTTCCTTAATAAGTTTTAGGATTTTTGCTTCATGATACTCTGAAATTTATGATCATGTATCTAATTTACTTTTTAACCTTTTTTTTTTTGGGTCTTTTCAAGACAGGGTCTCCCTGTAGCCCCAGCTGGCCTGGAACTCACTCTGTATACCAGGCTGGCCTTGAACTCACAAAGATCCACCTGCCTCTGCCTCCCAATTGCTAGGATTAAAGGCATGTGCCACCACACCTGGCCCTAATTTACTTTTTAATTAAATGTGTATGTAATTTATTAGTTTACCTTTTTTTTGCTGTTGTGATGAAACACTTGACTAAAGCTATTTAAGGAAGGAAGGGTATATTTTGGCTCACATTTCAAGGGTACACTTGATCATGGGGTACAGTCACGGTGGCAGGAGCTTGGGGGAGTTGGTCTCATGGCATTATGGTCAGGAAGCAGAGAAAGAGGCCGGCTGCTGCTCAGCTCGCTTTGTCCATTCAGTCCTGGAACAGCAGCCCATGGAATGGTGCCACTAAGTGAGTATGGGTTTTCCCAGGTCAATGAACCTGATCTAGAAACTTCTACAGACATGCCAAGATGTTTGTCGCAAGGCAATTCTTGTCAAGCTGACAATATTAACCATCACAGCTACATCTAGTTATCTATTTGTGTAAAATGTGTCCTGCACAGAAAGAATCTTTCGATCAATCCAAAGGTTTGCATCATCAGTTTGTGAGCATTCTCGGCCACTAGTACTTCAAATGCAGTATGCCTTCCCTTACTGTATCCTTGTGAAGTTTTGTGTTTTTCAGTGCTGAGGATACCCAGGTCTTCAGAGTCCAAATCCTAGCTTTCTAGAACCCTTACTAGGCAGATGCAGAGCCTCTCGCAATGTGTTCCATGTTTCTTATCTTTCATTATAGTTTTCATTTCTATTACCCTTTGTACTGTATTCTAGGTAATTCTCTCACGTGTAGCTTCCATTTCATATTATGTAAACATAGGTTTAATTAGTTAACAATTTCTTTAATAATTGTTATTTTGTGGCAGCAAATCCCTCTTTTATTCCTCAGGGTAATAAATTCCTTTTTAGATTCTTCCATTTTTCTTTCTAAGTCCCCTTTGTTGAATCTGCTGTTCATGTTTAATTTTATGATGTTGTTTTCTAGGTTTTAATGGTGAATGAGTGTGTGCTCCACCTTCTGGCCTACTGTAATGATCCACTTAAGCAAAAAAGACTCCAACTAGCATTCCTGACCTTGTCAATCAAGAATGCGGACTTCAGGTTTTGTCAGGGTTTCTATCTCTTTCTTTCTTCTTAGAGTTATGCCTATTGCAGTCCAGGAGAACTTCCCTTTCTACTTTCAAACAGGTATCCAAATTTTATGTGGAATGTCAAGACTTAACATATTGTCAGCTTAATATATTGAGGCCATAAAGCAATTTTCCAAAATTCATGGTCTTTTGTTAGTCATATTTTTCTGTTATTTTTTTTAGAACTGTTCATCAAATTAAAACAATCCCCTTGGTCCTTTGAATATGATACCCAATTTTATAAATTAACTTATATAAAATGTCTTTTAAAATGCTGCCATCAAAGAAATGACATGCCTTTTTAGTCAGTCTTTTAAAATTTCATTCAATATAATTTAAATTTTTCTCCACTTAGGCCTTTCATTTTTCTTATACACTTGTCTGTAGACATTTATGCTTTTGGTCTCTAGAATGGGATCTATAATATCACTGTATTCTTAAGATGGTCATTATTTGCACAATGGAAATCACCTGAATTTATCATATTAGTATTGGAAAAATTATCTAATTTTATTTCCATTATTTATAATAGTTTCTTCACTGATTAATTTGTAAATATATTTGTGTAAACCTATTATAATCTTAAAATTATAGTTCTGTACCACTTTCATAAATAAGAAATGCCTAACAGCTTTAATAGATACAGCAAAGTTCAATGGGTTAGGTCAGAGTTCAGCAAACTTTTCCTTTAGAAGACAAAACAGCAAATCCTTTAATCTTTGTGAGGACAAGGGGACATTCCACACTCAACTCTTATTATAGTGTTAAAGTTGCCATAGATAAATAAAAAAAACATAAGTAACATCTTCACACCTAACATTAAGAAATGTAGACTATTCAATAAAAAGACCTTATAAGTAGTACCAAGTATGTGGTCTTCCAACTAGGAAAACTGCAAAAGATGCAGAGAATCAATAAACAAATATAACAAAAGTTTAGAAGACTTAAGTATTACTGAAAACCATGGAAATGAAAATGATGCATCTATATGTATGACTCAGATTAGGAAACTGAGAACATTAATAAATAGCTAGTGTTGGGAGTGGGGAGATAATTCAGGAGTAGAGCAATGCCTTGGGTTCCATCCTCAGCCCTGAAACAAGCCAAGTGCTGGTACTAGGTATGTTGTCTCTAATACTGCTGGAGGTAGTACTGTGCAAGGAGCAAAGATATTTACTCTATAGCATTTTTTGTAATACCCCAAATGGAGCTCAATGTTCTTCAGTAAAATTCTGAGTTGTAATGTTATCACATTTATACAGTAGATATTATAAAAAGAAGTATATCTGTACATACTGACAGGTAAGTCTATAAAACTTTAGAAAGCCAATGGTGGGGCTGGAGAGATGGCTCAGTGGTTGAGAGCACTTACTACTTTTCCAGAGGACTGGGGCTTGGTTCCTAGCACCCATATAGCAGCTGTCAACATCTGTAACTCCAGTTCTAGGAGATCTGATGCCCTCTTCTGGCCTCTATGGACATTTCACACACAGTGCACTTACATACATGTGGGCAAAACACTCATAAACATATCTAGGAATAAACCTAACCAAAGACACCAAAGACCTCTACAACAAGAATTTTAAAACCCTGAAGAAGGAGACTGAAAATGACATCAAAAGATGGAAAGACCTCTCATGCTCATGGATTGGGAAAATTAATATAGTAAAAACATCCATTCTACCCAAATTAATATACAGATTCAATACAATCCCAATCAAAATCCCCATGAGCTTTTTCACAGACTTAGAAAAAATTCCTTGAATTCATATGGAAAAACAAAAGACCCCGAATAGCTAAAGCGACCCTGAGTGAAAAGTGCAATACTGGGGGGATTACATTACCAGACTTCAAGCTATATTACAGGGCTATAGTCATAAAGACAGCCTGGTACTGGCAAAAAAACAGAACCATTGACCATTGGAACAAAATTGAAGATCCAAACTTGAGCTCCTATAACTTCAGCCACCTCATATTTGACAAAGGGGCCCAAAAAGCTCTATGGAGGAAGGATAGCATCTTCAGAAAATGGTGTTGGCAAAACTGGTTCACCATTTGTAGTCGAACAAAATTAAACCCCTACCTCTCACCCTGTACAAAAATCAATTACAAGTGGATCAAAGATCTCAATGTGAAGCCTGAAACCCTGAAGGTGATAAAGGAAAAAATAGGCAACAACCTACAAGACATAGGTGTAGGAGGAGACTTTCTAAACCAGACAGCAGCCTCATGGGAAGTAAGGTCAACAGTTGACAAGTGGGACCTCATAAAACTCAAAAGCTTCTGTACAGCGAAAGAAACAATCAAGGAGGTGAAGAGAAAACCCACAGAGTGGGAAGAAATCTTTACCAGTGACACATCTGACAGAGCATTAACGTCAAGAATATATAAACTACTCAAAAAACAAAGAAGAAGACAAATGACCTACTCAAAAGATGGAGTAAAGAGCTGAACAGAGTCTTCACCAGTGAGGAATTAAAGATGGCTGAGAAACATCTTAAAAAGTGTTCAACATCATTAATAATTAAGGAAATGCAAATTAAAACCACTCTCAGATATCATCTCACTCCAGTACAGCTAGCTAAGATCAAGAAAACAAAAGACAACAGATGCTGGAGGGGTTGTGGGGAAAGGGGAACACTCATCCACTGCTGGTGGGAATGTAAACTTGTACAACCACTATGGAAAGCAGTGTGGAGAACCCTTAAAAGACTCGGAATGAGCTTACCACCTGACCCAATCATACCACTCCTGGGTATATACCCCAAAGACTCATCCTACTGCAAAGATATATGCACATCCATGTTTATTGCAGCTCTCTTCACAACAGCGAAGAGCTGGAACCAACCCATATGCCCCTCAACAGACGAGTGGATGACAAAAATGTGGTACATCTACACAATGGAGTACTATTCAGCGGTAAAGAAGGTTGGCATTATGAACTTTGCAGGTAAATGGATGGAGCTTGAAGCCATTATGCTGAGTGAGGTGACAGAGTCCCAGAAAGACAAACAAATGGTTTCCCTCATTTGTGGATGCTAACACCAAATCCCCCAGATGAAAGGCAGGCTGAGTGAAAGTATAGTTATATTTTTGGTTTATCTGAAAGCAACTACGTTGTCATAATGTGAATCCCTCAATGGGCTCTAGAATACACCCAGCAATTATTTTCAGACTCTGTAGTTACTCTGTATATGGGTGGAGAGTATGTGTCCATATTTTAGAATAATATGAAATTAACAGAGGAAAATGTGAATTCCTAAGCATAAAAAAAGACTGAGAGAAAGATGCAGGACAGTTATGACAGAATACACAATCTGGGATGGTTTGGGGTGGGGTGGGAGGTAGGGATAGGGGAATATGCCTGAACAGAGATGAAAAATGATGTATGAAATACAGAAAACATCAATAAAAAAGCTAACAGCAATTCAATCATTGAATTATAACCCCATGTAAAAAATAAGCAACAACAATAAAAGGCAAAAACTTATCAAGAAGAAATACTGCAAGAATATGTAACTACACATTAAAGAGTATTGGAAATGTAAGCCATTAAACCTTACAGTTATATAGCTTGTGAAAACATTTGAAGGACCCTTTAAGTTGAGAACTTTCCAAAGAGTAAAAACTAAACAGGTATAATTGGAAATGGGACAAAGGTCCTTCAAATTTAATCACATGCACTTACTATTTATATAACTTGAATACACAGTTCAGGGCTTTGGTAAGAGCAATATTCTCTTGGTTCCAATTCAGCTTCAACCCACTGTAAATATTTCTTTATCAAATATTAAGTACATTCTAAACTGTTAAAAAGCTTTCAGGATAAAATTCTTATTTTTAAAAATGGACTACACACAGGTTGTTATTTAGTCACTGTCAAATTCAGATCTATTTTGAACTCCAATATCATACAATTTGGTTTCATTAGAATTGCCTAAATTAAACATGCTCTGTCCTCATTCTCCACATGTGTGAGTATACCAACCTCTACAAAATTTTTTTTTAGTTGATTAACTCCTAGCCATTTTCAAAAGTAAAGTTTAGAAGCTCAGCCTCTAGAAACTTCACTTCTCATCTGTCTCAGCTGAGTTTTCTTCCTGTTGCTAGAAACAACTCCACTCATCTTACTACCATGTTATCAGATTCCTGAAGCAGGGACTTCCATGTTCTATCTCCTGCACTTAACTTGTATTAAGAGCTTAGCAGTGGAATTTACAGTGATATCATTTTTAAAATTCAAAGTCTTATTCCAAACACTTTATTAAGCTACTCCTTACTATCAAGGCTTTTGTTCATTCCTTGATGCCGGCTACTGTAATTTATCAGCTATTTAGAGACAGGAAAAAAAGGGAAGACATCTTTGTATAGACATCAATAATGTACCTCTGAAGTGATCAAAATTAGTAAGTGTTAACAGTTCAAATAGCCAGAACATTTTGTTCAATTCTGTAGTTTGATTTTTCTTACAATGGTTAGAATTTTATTGAAACAACAGTAGAACAGTGGATTTCTATAGCAAGGATAATATGATAGAATTAAAGTAATTACATACTTTGGGTAGGCAATTTTACTTTTTTATATTTTTAAAATAATAATTTGATGCTTTAAATGAAAAAGTATAGTTGATAAGTGAAAAATGCTCAAATGCTAAGTAAAAAATCAAGTAAAATCACCTTTAACACCTACATTCTGATCAGAGTATATTTTAAAATTGGCAAATACGCTCATGAAATATAGAATTAAGTAATATGATAATCATTAACTTACTAATATACATTATTGACAAGATAAAAGCTACTTAGGGTATTAAAATTTGTTGATCTAAATAATACATAATCAGAACATACAGTGACAAGATTTTGAATAATAAACTCTGAAGACCTCATAAATATTTATAACTTATCCACAAGTAAATAACCATGAGTTTTTACTTCAAATAATTTAGAAGATACTTATAAAATAATTTTAAAATATAATTGTCAGCATTATATATTGCCTTGGTGACAAAAGTTCAAATCTATTTTTTCTTTTAATTAAAAATGCGTATTTAATATGCTGATCTTTAAAAGAACAAAGTACAACCAAATTAGGTGACTAGGATTATCTATAAATGCTTCAAAAATTACATATTTCATAAGCACTTATGACAATTAGAGTCACTGAAATATTGAAAACCATAACATTTATTTTCCTGCTCTAGAAAGTCCTCTTTAACTAATATAGTATACTCTCCTTAGAGACAAATCAATGAAACAAAGCAGTACATTAATGAGCACATAAAACAAATGTGGTTAAAACAACAACAACAACAACAACAGAAAGGACTGCATCAAAGAACTGACTGAAACAGTGAACTTTGCTCAAAACAGTCAACTTCCCCATGGAGAATATTGAGAAAGACTGCGAAAGAGATGAATAGCATGTTTGGCAGAATGCATGAGCTCTGGAGGGGTGGGGGCATGGGGGGGACACGGGTCTAGATTTGATAAAAAATATATGTATAAATAAAAAAAGAAAAAGAAAGCAAGCCATAAACTGGTTTAAACATTAAAAAAAAATGTGGTTAAACACACTGTGGTGGTTTGAATGAGAATGTCCCTCATAGGCTTCAAGTATTCAGATATTTTGTCCCCAGTTGGTGGTACTGTTTTGGGAGATCTTAGAAGGTGTGGCCATGCTGGAGGAAGTATGTCACTGGGGGCAGGCTTAGTGAGTTTAACAAGCCTTGCTAGTTTCCAGTTGCTCTCTCTTGGCTTCCTGTGCTCATTGGAAGTTGTGAACCTCAGCTTTCTGCTCCAGCCCTGGCCACCATGCCTCCCACTACAATGGACTCTGATTCCCTGGAACCATCAATCATAAGCTCAAATAAACTCTTCCTTTTAGAAGTTCCCTTGGTCATCGTGATTCTATCACAGCAACAGAAAAGTGACTAATATTACACACCTATTTTATTAAGGAGTTATTCTGTAGAGAATATATAAATATGGTTATTCACCTAAGTCTACTTTCTTTTCCTCTGTCTTCAGACATACTTCTGAGTTCAAAAGCTGAGTAAAATTGTGTAATGTGAAAATAATGATTAAGTCTACAAGATATGCACAAAGACATTTTTAGAGAACTTAGCATGTAACATATTGGGAGTAGACAAATATTTCTTAAACCAGAAAAGTACTGAATTTAAATAAGACACTGAAGTTGAACTTCTGCTCATCAAAGTCGCTATTAAAAAGTGAACATACAAACCTGAGTGAGCAAGATCATCACATTTAATTAAAAATCCATATTCTAAATAAATACAACTGCAAATCAAAGAGAAAGGCAGCCAAACAGATGAGTGGGCAAAAGAGGTGAACACGCACTTTTCAAGGAAAATAGCCAAAACAGCCAGTCTATACATGAAAAAGTATTCAGCTTTACTAATTATCTAGGAATTATAAATTGCAGTCATTGGGCTGGAGAGATGGCTCAGTGGTTAAGAGCCCTGACTACTCTTGCAGAGGACCTGGGTTTAATTCCTGGCACACAGATGGTGGCTAACAACCATCCATAACTCCAGTTTTAGGGATTTGATGCTTTTTTTTGTTATTGAATTTTTGTGTGTGTCATAAAGAACATCTCAATCAATCTTAACCACCTTTATACTCCCTTCCCAAATGGCCCCTCCCACAACCCCCACTGGAATTCATACACCCTATCATTTGTGCCAAGGCCTATTGTGTCAAGCTAGTGTCTCCAGATGTTCCTCAGTGTAAGTTCATCCATCCAGATCTAGTCAGCCTATCTAGAGTCCCTTTCTTTAAGGAAATCAGTCTTCTTCACCCAGCAGTTATTAGTTGCCAATATTTCTTGAGCTAAGATTGTGGTCTGCTGCTCATTTCCCTAGTTCCATGCTGGGATTTTGTCTGCTTGAGTTTGCAAGGGTCTTGTGCATGCTGACACCATTGCTGTCGGTTCATATGACCAGGTCCCAGGAATTTCTAGGATTCTGTTTTCATATGGTCATGTACCTTACTCATAAAATCTTCCTGCCCATTGTCAACAATGGCTCCTGAGCCCTGGCTGAGTGAAGTTTAATATAGGAGTTCTGTCCAAGGACCCACACTCTGCAGACTCCCAATTTCCACACTTTGGCCATTTGTGACCTTTTGTGTTCCTGGCCCTCTGCTGCATGAGGGAGCCTCATTAACGAGAGTTGAGAGATCCATTAGTGTCCTCTTTAGCCCTTGTTCTATGTTGGGTGAGCCTTAGATGTAGAGGTTGCATTGTAGATGTGTCACATAGGCTTGGGCAATTCACACTGTTTGTGTGTGACTAATTGTGGTACTCTGTAATAGTATCTGTCTCGTGCAAAAGAAGCTTCTTTGATGAGTGGTGACTAGGATTCTTGACTGTATATATAAGGATACATAATTTTCACTTAGCAAGAAATTATATTAGTCTAGGGATGTGACAGCCTTGGGGATTTCTTTAAGATCTATGACCTCTCCATCCATGTATATTTGGCTTTATTTACAGTACCACACATGAGTTTCCTCTCATTGACTGCCCCCCAAATAAAAGTCCCATTACTGCACCAATGTTGCATTCTGTGCTGGTTATTGATGTGGTTGTTTTGCCTGAAAGCTGGTGTTAGGCCATTGATTGATGTTCTCCCTTAGCAACTTGTGTAGCGTTCTCCAAAGCAATGAGAGCTGCCTTCAGGAAGTGGCTTCCAGGTCTATTCCAGCTCCACTGCTCTGAATCTGGTCTCCAAAGTATGTACTGTCTTCAGCAATAGGGTCTTACTTTCAAGTTCTGGGAGGCGATCAAGGGCTGATAATAGCCTGTGTAATTTGGGGAGTCTCTTGGACTACCCCTGGCCAACAACTCAAAGGAAGGTTTCTCCTGTCTGGCACTGTTTCTTGTTATGTAGACTTCAGCAATACACATCGACTCATGTAGAGATATTTATATGTAATTTGTCATTAGGTTGTTAGACTAATATGATTCCCTCTGGTTTTACATTTGCTAGGCATTATTTATCTCTCCTCTCTCTCCTTGTCTAACTCTCCCTCCATGCCTTCATTATTTAACTGTCCCCATTTCTCCCTTGATAATACCAGTCCCCTATGGTACCATCTTCCTTGAGCTCCTTCTGTCCCTTCATCCCCAAATTTCCTTGTACAATCCTCCCTCACCCCTCCCACCTAAACAGCCCCATTTTATCCATTTCTCCCTTAGTAACACCTGTTGCTTACTGTTCTTTCTCAGGTTCCTTTCAGTTTTCCTGGTTCCCGCAGTTACATCAAAATACATACATATAAGGATTTGGTGCTAGGATCCCCAAGTTTGACTTTAAATGTATCAATTGTATAATTTTATTGATAAATTATATATAATTTAATAAAACGGTGATTTTTTTCTCTGAATGGCTATATATACATTCACTAAATATATATCAAAGCTTCATAACTAAGTAGATAAAACTTGTTAAAATATCTAAAACCAGAAAAAATTAGTGAAGAGTTATTTAAAAATGAGCAAGGTCTATGTGCATTTGTAACATAAGTTATTTTTCTGAGTCTTTTTATCAAGTCTTACTTTCTAGTTATTTCGTTTCAATAAAATGTCCACTAGAGGGCACACGAAGAAAAGAAACAAAATTGACAGGACTATTCTTTCACTGGGATGGATTTACTGTTTCTTTGTATTAAGGATTAAATTGTCTTCATGTATATATTTTATGGTTATTTGAGTATTATTTATTCTATTTTAATGAATCAAGCCCCTGTGATCCAGGCAACAATATAAATCCCAGAAGATGAGCATCTACTTCCAGCTGACAGAGTATCAACCCTGAGGAGATCTATACTATGTGTGAAGATTGCTCTGGTTTGGAGGGACTTAGGTGTCTGTTGAAGGTTCAAGTATTGGAAGAGTGGCTTTCATCTCCAGGAAGATGCTATAGAACCTTTCAGAGTAGGGCATAGTGAGAGGTCAACCAGAGAATGCACTTGATGAGCAGAGCTTTCTCATGGGACTCGTCACTTCTCAGGAGTTCTATCTTAAAAGTCTGAGCCTGGCCCCACACAGACACTGGCTTTTGGTTTGCAATGAGATTTATGCTTGCACATGTGGTCCCAACATTGACATTTGTCATGAACTGTGGAGACCTGTGACAGAAGTGAACTGCTGATCTGCTGTACCTTTAGAACCTTCAAAACTGTGTGCGTATATGCAACTTCAGAATATATAACACACTTTATAGTATTTGTGATTAATGTTCTACAAAATAGAAAATGAAAAGAAAAAGTTGAAAGGTAAGTATAAACACAATATATGAAATCCATGGGCCACCATTAAAAGACCAAATTTATGAATCTGGGGATGGAAAAAGGAAAAGAACATCATAAATAATATGTTCAGGTGGGTGTCTGGCACACAGGCTTGCTGCCCACCCAGGGCATCTGCCGCCCACTGCTAGAACCATAGAGAAGAACTGTGCGCATGGATAGAGGGACAGACAGCATCGCAGTGACGCACACACTTGGTGGCTAGGTGGGTGTCTGGTACGCAGGCTTGCTGCCCACCTAGGGCATCTGCCACCCACCACTACATCCATAGAGAAGAACTGTGTGCGTGGATAGAGGGAACAGACAGTGCACACACTCGGTGGCCAGGCGGGGTCCGGCGCACTGGGGAATAACATTCCCCCCCACCCCTGCCTAACCATGCTCAAGCTACTGGTACTCAGGTGGAGAGGTTAAGCTGCTGGTGGTGTGGTTTGCTGTGGTTGGGACGATCCGATACAGCAGTGTCAGTGATTCTAGGCTGCACAGCCAAAGCTGAGGAAGAAACCAGCAGGAAGCAAACTGAGTGACCAACCGGTCCTCCATATTAACATTTGAGAGTAGCAACAAAAGCCAAACAAAGGGGAAAAATAAACCCAAATCCACATGCCAAAGATACAACAGAAAAACAACAATATGGGAAAAGCTCATAATAAATCCTTACCGAACTCAACCAGTCCTGTAGAAGATCCCAGGAATGAAATCTCCCTGGAAGGAAATCAAGACACCAACCTTAGAAGAAAAATTGTAGACATATTCAAAGAATATAAAGAACAAATCAGAGAACTAAAGGGAGAGAATGAAAAACTTAAGGAACTAGAAAGAAAGAATGATAAACTCTGGAAAGAACTAAAGAGAGAGACTGACAAACTCCAAAAAGAACTTGAGGAAAAGAAATACAAACTCTGGAAGGAAGTGGAAACACTGAAAAGATCTCAGGCTGAAAGGAAAAAAGAAACTGACTAGCAAAGCAAGGAGCTACAAGAAAAGCTACACTGAAAAGCTCCAAAAGGAAGCAGAAATACAGAAATCACAGGATGAAATGAAAAACGAAATTGAACATTCATCCAATCAGCAGGAACAGATGGGAAAAAGCCTTAGAAGCAGAATGGATGAAGGAGAAAAAAGAATATTAGACCTACAGGATAACACAGTGCAGATAGAAACCTCAAGTAAAGATTATGAAAAATTTAAAAAAACCACGACAGTGGAACAAACCAGGAAACGTGGGACACTATGAAAATACCAAACTTCCTCATCATAGGGATAGAAGAAGAATCCCAAGAGAATGGTATTGATCAGATTGTCAACAGAATAATAGAAGAGAATTTTCCCAAACTGAAAAAAAGACAAACCCATACAAATACAAGGAACACATAGAATACCAAATAGACAAGACCAGAAAAGAGATTCCCCATGCCATATAATAGTTAAAACACTAGAGGCTCAAAACAAGGACAAAATACTGAAAGCCACAAGAGAAAAACAACAAGTTACATATAAGGGGTAACACATCAGAATACAGCTGACTTCTCAGTGCAAACTATGAAAGCCAGAAGAACATGGACCAAAGTATTCCCAAGTGCTAAATGACTTCAGATGCTAACCCAGATTACTATACCCAGCAAAAATGTCAATCATAATTGAAGGAAAAAGAAAAATCTTTCATGACATAAGCAAAATGAAAGAACACATGTTGAAAAAAACCAACACTTCAGAAAATACTTGAAGCAATTCAAAGAACAGAGGAAAGGAGTAACTATCCTTAAGCAACCCAGGAGAGAAATTAACAAAAGCATAACAGAGTAAAGAAATACCTAGACCAAGAATGCAAATGTTTTCTTCCATCCTTTCACTCTAAGGTGGTGTCTGTCCTTGAGGGTGAGATGGATTTCTTGTAGGTAGCATATAGATGGATTCTATTTCCTAATTAATTTAGTTTTTAGTAGAAAGTGTATGGTCTGGTGTTTGGGTGGAATATTTGGTAGATGTGTGTGAGGTCCATTTGGTGTATTGTATCATTCAGTTCAGATGCCTCTCTGTTTATTCTTTGTTCTGTTGATCTGTCCAAAGGACTTAGTGGGGTACTGAAGTCCCCTACTATTAGTGTGCTGGGGTATTCTGTGCCTTGAGGTCCTGAAGAATTGTCTTTATAAAGTTTGGTGTATCAGAGTTTGGTGCATATATATTCATGATTGTGAAGTCTTCACAATCATGGGGTTTTGTTTCCTAATCCAGTCTACCAGTCTATGTCTTTTGATTGGGGAGTTTAGTCCCTTAACATTTAAGGTTATAGTTGAAAAATGCATGTTGCTTCCTTTCGCCTTATTATCCATTTGCATTTTTAGTCTTGGTTTCTACTTCCGCAGTTATGTTTTTATTAGTTTCTCTTTCTAGGTGCTTGGGGATGGTTGCTCCTCTCTACTGTCCTTTGAATTGCTTCAAGTATTTTCTGAAGTGTTGGTTTTCCAGACATGTATTCTATCATCTTGTTTATGTCATGGAAGATTTTTCTCTCTCCTTCAACTATTTTAAAAATGAGCAAGGTCTATGTGCATTTGTAACATAAGTTATTTTTCTGAGTCTTTTTATCAAGTCTTACTTTCTAGTTATTTCGTTTCAATAAAATGTCCACTAGAGGGCACACGAAGAAAAGAAACAAAATTGACAGGACTATTCTTTCACTGGGATGGATTTACTGTTTCTTTGTATTAAGGATTAAATTGTCTTCATGTATATATTTTATGGTTATTTGAGTATTATTTATTCTATTTTAATGAATCAAGCCCCTGTGATCCAGGCAACAATATAAATCCCAGAAGATGAGCATCTACTTCCAGCTGACAGAGTATCAACCCTGAGGAGATCTATACTATGTGTGAAGATTGCTCTGGTTTGGAGGGACTTAGGTGTCTGTTGAAGGTTCAAGTATTGGAAGAGTGGCTTTCATCTCCAGGAAGATGCTATAGAACCTTTCAGAGTAGGGCATAGTGAGAGGTCAACCAGAGAATGCACTTGATGAGCAGAGCTTTCTCATGGGACTCGTCACTTCTCAGGAGTTCTATCTTAAAAGTCTGAGCCTGGCCCCACACAGACACTGGCTTTTGGTTTGCAATGAGATTTATGCTTGCACATGTGGTCCCAACATTGACATTTGTCATGAACTGTGGAGACCTGTGACAGAAGTGAACTGCTGATCTGCTGTACCTTTAGAACCTTCAAAACTGTGTGCGTATATGCAACTTCAGAATATATAACACACTTTATAGTATTTGTGATTAATGTTCTACAAAATAGAAAATGAAAAGAAAAAGTTGAAAGGTAAGTATAAACACAATATATGAAATCCATGGGCCACCATTAAAAGACCAAATTTATGAATCTGGGGATGGAAAAAGGAAAAGAACATCATAAATAATATGTTCAGGTGGGTGTCTGGCACACAGGCTTGCTGCCCACCCAGGGCATCTGCCGCCCACTGCTAGAACCATAGAGAAGAACTGTGCGCATGGATAGAGGGACAGACAGCATCGCAGTGACGCACACACTTGGTGGCTAGGTGGGTGTCTGGTACGCAGGCTTGCTGCCCACCTAGGGCATCTGCCACCCACCACTACATCCATAGAGAAGAACTGTGTGCGTGGATAGAGGGAACAGACAGTGCACACACTCGGTGGCCAGGCGGGTTCTGTTTTTTTGGGTATTATTTTTCCCCCCCACCCCTGCCTAACCATGCTCAAGCTACTGGTACTCAGGTGGAGAGGTTAAGCTGCTGGTGGTGTGGTTTGCTGTGGTTGGGACGATCCGATACAGCAGTGTCAGTGATTCTAGGCTGCACAGCCAAAGCTGAGGAAGAAACCAGCAGGAAGCAAACTGAGTGACCAACCTGTCCTCCATATTAACATTTGAGAGTAGCAACAAAAGCCAAACAAAGGGGAAAAATAAACCCAAATCCACATGCCAAAGATACAACAGAAAAACAACAATATGGGAAAAGCTCATAATAAATCCTTACCGAACTCAACCAGTCCTGTAGAAGATCCCAGGAATGAAATCTCCCTGGAAGGAAATCAAGACACCAACCTTAGAAGAAAAATTGTAGACATATTCAAAGAATATAAAGAACAAATCAGAGAACTAAAGGGAGAGAATGAAAAACTTAAGGAACTAGAAAGAAAGAATGATAAACTCTGGAAAGAACTAAAGAGAGAGACTGACAAACTCCAAAAAGAACTTGAGGAAAAGAAATACAAACTCTGGAAGGAAGTGGAAACACTGAAAAGATCTCAGGCTGAAAGGAAAAAAGAAACTGACTAGCAAAGCAAGGAGCTACAAGAAAAGCTACACTGAAAAGCTCCAAAAGGAAGCAGAAATACAGAAATCACAGGATGAAATGAAAAACGAAATTGAACATTCATCCAATCAGCAGGAACAGATGGGAAAAAGCCTTAGAAGCAGAATGGATGAAGGAGAAAAAAGAATATTAGACCTACAGGATAACACAGTGCAGATAGAAACCTCAAGTAAAGATTATGAAAAATTTAAAAAAACCACGACAGTGGAACAAACCAGGAAACGTGGGACACTATGAAAATACCAAACTTCCTCATCATAGGGATAGAAGAAGAATCCCAAGAGAATGGTATTGATCAGATTGTCAACAGAATAATAGAAGAGAATTTTCCCAAACTGAAAAAAAGACAAACCCATACAAATACAAGGAACACATAGAATACCAAATAGACAAGACCAGAAAAGAGATTCCCCATGCCATATAATAGTTAAAACACTAGAGGCTCAAAACAAGGACAAAATACTGAAAGCCACAAGAGAAAAACAACAAGTTACATATAAGGGGTAACACATCAGAATACAGCTGACTTCTCAGTGCAAACTATGAAAGCCAGAAGAACATGGACCAAAGTATTCCCAAGTGCTAAATGACTTCAGATGCTAACCCAGATTACTATACCCAGCAAAAATGTCAATCATAATTGAAGGAAAAAGAAAAATCTTTCATGACATAAGCAAAATGAAAGAACACATGTTGAAAAAAACCAACACTTCAGAAAATACTTGAAGCAATTCAAAGAACAGAGGAAAGGAGTAACTATCCTTAAGCAACCCAGGAGAGAAATTAACAAAAGCATAACAGAGTAAAGAAATACCTAGACCAAGAATGCAAATGTTTTCTTCCATCCTTTCACTCTAAGGTGGTGTCTGTCCTTGAGGGTGAGATGGATTTCTTGTAGGCAGCATATAGATGGATTCTATTTCCTAATTAATTTAGTTTTTAGTAGAAAGTGTATGCTCTGGTGTTTGGGTGGAATATTTGGTAGATGTGTGTGAGGTCCATTTGGTGTATTGTATCATTCAGTTCAGATGCCTCTCTGTTCATTCTTTGTTCTGTTGATCTGTCCAAAGGACTTAGTGGGGTACTGAAGTCCCCTACTATTAGTGTGCTGGGGTATTCTGTGCCTTGAGGTCCTGAAGAATTGTCTTTATAAAGTTTGGTGTATCAGAGTTTGGTGCATATATATTCATGATTGTGAAGTCTTCACAATCATGGGGTTTTGTTTCCTAATCCAGTCTACCAGTCTATGTCTTTTGATTGGGGAGTTTAGTCCCTTAATATTTAAGGTTATAGTTGAAAAATGCATGTTGCTTCCTTTCGCCTTATTATCCATTTGCATTTTTAGTCTCGGTTTCTACTTCCGCAGTTATGTTTTTATTAATTTCTCTTTCTAGGTGCCTGGGGGTTGTTGCTCCTCTCTTCTGTCCTTTGAATTGCTTCAAGTATTTTCTGAAGGGTTGGTTTTCCAGACATGTATTCTATCATGTATTCTATCATCTTGTTTATGTTATGGAAGATTTTTCTCTCTCCTTCAACTATAATTGACATTTTTTGCTGGGTATAGTAACCTGGGTTGGCATCTATTGTCCTTTAACACTGGGAATGCTTTGCTCCACGTTCTTCTTGCTTTCATAGTTTGCACTGAGAAGTCAGTTGTAATTCTGATGGGTTTCACTTTATATGTAACTTGTTTTTCTCTTGTGGTTTTCAGAATTTTGTCTTTGTTCTGGGAGTCTATCGTTTTAACTATGATATGCTGTGGGGAATTTCTTTCTGATCTTGTCTGTTTGGAGTTCTATGTGCTTCTTGTATTTGTATGGGTTTGTCTTTTTTTAGTTTGGGGAAATTTTCATCTATTATTCTGTTGAAGATCTGATCAATACTATTCTCTTGGGATTCTTCTCCTTTCTTTATGGAGGTTTGATCTTTTCATAGTGTCCCATATTTCCTGGTTGTTCCACTTCTGTGTATTTTTAAATTTTTCATAATCTTTATTTGAGCTTTTTAGTTGCTCTGTGTTATCTTCCAGGTCTGATATTCTTTGTTCTGCTTCCTCCATTCTATTTTTGAGGCTTTTTTCATTCCTTTCCTCTTGATTGGATGAGTGTTCTATTTCCTTTTTCATTTCCTCCTGTGATTTCTTTAGTATTTCCACTTCTGTTTGGAGCTTCTCAATCTCTTCTTGGTGCCTCTTACTTCGCTGGTTGGCTTCATTTTTCAGTGTTTCCACTTCCTTCTGGAGTTTGTCATTTTTCTCCCTTTAGTTCTTTCTGGAGCTTGTCATTCTCTCCCTTTAGTTCTTCCCAGAGTTTGTCACTGTCTCCCTCTAGGTCCTTCTTGAGTTTTTCATTTTCTCTCCTTAGTTCTCTGACTTGTTCTTTATATTCTTTAATTTCTCTGAATAGGTCTTCAATTGTTCCTCTCAGATCTGTTTCTTGGGTCACCCCCATGGGGATCCCACTGTAGCAATCTCCTACAGGATTGGTAGAGCTTGGTGTGGAATTATCCTGCACCTTTCCCATGTTGTCCCTTCGTCATGTCCCTGGCATGTGGGTTTCCCTTTTTTTGCCTGTATTCCGATGCGAATCGCAAATGCCTTTTTACTGTGTCGAAGGCTTGCTTTGCTTGCCTCCTTCAGATGCCCTTTTTTTTTTTTTTTCTCCTTGTTTATGGAGTGTTGACTTGTCTAGGTTTCAGGCTTTCAATTTTGTTTATATATTGGAAGTCTAATTCACTCTTGCCTTTCTGTTCTGAAGGTTCTCCAAAAAATCCACTTGGACAACTCTCTCAGCAATTCCAGTTGGCGAGGGGGGGTATATGCCTGACTTAGCCTGTGCCCCGGTACTCTGTGCTTCAGGTAGTCCTGGCAAGTCCCTGATCTAACCACTGCATATCCCCCCACACCAATTTTAAGACACCAAAGAAAGAAACTGAACAAGATACCAGAAAATCTCCCATGCTCAGTGATTGGTAGGATTAGTATTATGAAAATGGCCATCCCACCAAACTATCTACAGATTCAATGCAATCTCCATTAAAATTCCAACACAATTCTTCACAGAAATGGAAAAATTTTAAATTTCACATGGAAACCTGAAAACCCAATATAGCCAAAACAAGCGTGAAAAATACAAGAGCTGAAGGCATTACCATCTCTGATTTCAAATTATACTATAGAGCTATAGTAATAAAAACGCCATGGTGGGGCTGGAGAGATGGCTCAGCAGTTAAGAGCATCAACTGCTCTTGCAGAGGACCCAGGTTCAATTCCCAGCATACACATGGCAGCTAAGAACCATCTTTAACTCCAGTTCCAGGGGAATCTGATGCCCTCTTCTGATATCTGAGGCACTGCATGACACTGGTGCACCAACCTACATGCAGACAGTACATTCATACACGTAAAAAATAAAAAAATAAAAAAATGGTACTGGCATAAAAACAGACAAGCTGATTAACAGAACAGAACTGAGGACCAAGATTTAAGTCCATACTTTTAGAACTTTTGACAAAAGGGACAAAAATATACATTGGAGAAAAGACAGCATGTTCAACAAATGGTACTGGTCAATTGGATAGTTATATGTAAGAGAATGAAATAAGATCTCCTTTTCTCATCATGCAAAAAAGCTCAACTCCAAATGGATCAAGGACTTGAACATGAGTCATGATATCCTCAATTAGATAGAGAAGAAAGTAGGGAATATACTGGAACTTACAGGCACAGGAAAGGACTTTCTGAATAGGACTCTGATAGCATAGGCATTAAGCCTAACAACTGTCAAGTATAGCAAATAAGACCATCACATGAGTGAAAAGCAAACTTACAGAATGGGAAAATATCTTTACCAGCTATACCGCTGACAAAGGTTCAGTATTTAGACTGTACGAAGTAGTAAAAATACTAACCATCAAAACCAAACAACCAATTAAAAGTGGAGCAAAGAACTAAACAGAAAGTTCTCAAAAGATGAAATATAAATGGGTAAGAAATATTTTTTAAAATGTTCAGCATCTTTAGTCATGAAGGAAATTCAAATAAAACTACTTTGAGATTTCATCTTATACCAGTCACAATGGCCAAGATCCCAAACTCAAATGGCAAATGCTGGCAAGGATATGGGGAAAAGGGAACTCTTATTTACTACTGGCAGGAGTGCAAACTATTGTAGCTACTATGGAAATCAAGTGTGGAGATTCCTCAAAAAGCCAGAAAAAGATCTACCACATTACCCAACCATTATGGAAATCAAGTGTGGAGATTCCTCAAAAAGCCAGAAAAAGATCTACCACATTACCCAACCATATCACTCTTGGGCATAGTCCCCAAATACTCTAGATCCTATTACAGAGACCCGTTCATCCATGCTCATTGCTGCTT
This sequence comes from Rhizomys pruinosus, assembly GCA_009823505.1. Taxonomy (NCBI): domain Eukaryota; kingdom Metazoa; phylum Chordata; class Mammalia; order Rodentia; family Spalacidae; genus Rhizomys; species Rhizomys pruinosus. Next base: position 126,128 of record VZQC01001163.1, on the reverse strand, counting down.
TATTCACAATATACTGTGAATGGAAACATCCTAGATATTCATCCACTGAGGAATGGGTAATGGCAGCATGTTATATTTATTCAATGGAGTCTTATTCCAGCAAACAATCATCCTCAGTGAAGTAACACTGACCCAGAAAGACAAGTGTTGCATGTTCTCCTAAGTAGCTGCTATCTGTCAATCTTCAGACATGCATGTTTCCAAATGGAAAATTCATAGAGGTCAGGAAACTAGTAAGTGGCCATGGGAGGGAGGCTTCATAGGAGGGGAGACAGAATGTAGTGCTATGAAGGGGAATGGTTATTAGTGGAGTAGGAAGTGTTAATCGAAGTATTGGGAGGCAGGCAGAGGATGGAGTACTGGGAGGAATAACTAACACTAAAGGCCCTTCGAAAAAGTCTTATGGAAACCTACCACTATAGAAAGTTCTTAAGGTATATACATATACAATATAAAAATAATTTAATTAGAGATATTCTGTAAAGGAAGGGGGTAGGCAGGAAAATGACTTTACCAGATACCATAGGCTAGCAAATAAAACAACAAATGCCTGGAATGGACTCCTTTAGAAGATGTTGAAAAGGGTCCCATAGACCCTTAAAAATACTGGCTACTGTCCTTGCCCTTGGATAAGGACCAGAACTTGGCAATAAGACCCTATTGTTAAAGACACTACATATGTCAGTTATAGAAAAAACAAAGGGAAATCAAACTGGTACTGACCTCAAAGCTTCATCTCTACTGGCTAGCTTTCATAGTGCTAGAAGGTATCAACCTGACCCATCTGTGAGTCCTGCAAGCTACAATGACAACTGGCCAAGGTATCCCCACTGGTGTAATATAGGCACAAACATTATGGGAGTAACTGAACACTTTCTGATTTTATTTAAGGTTTGGCTCAGGAGATGGAGCTCATACCTGATATCAGGCCTAGGAACCTGTGGCTAGGCACTGGTAGAGAAACTATACTAGGGCATAGTAGAAAAACTATACTATTACCTGGCACAATGGAAATAGTATTAAACCAACTCTTAATGACTTATTATTATATCCACAGCACTCAAGAAGCTTTTTCTTGATGCAGATGGTGATTACCACAGAGACCCACAACTGGTGAACATGAATAGACTAGAGATTACAGAGAGATTAGCCCTAAATGGGACACCTATATCAAGTTCTTGCTTCCCAAAGCTCAGGGATCATTAGGGAAGAAGTGACAGAAATGACTGTAAGAGTCAGAGGTGGTGAATTACTATAAGGTAACAGTGTTTTCCACATAGTAGGACAGTCAGTCATAAGAATTCACATCAATTGTGACAGCTTTCCAAAGACCTACCTAAGCTCAAGTCAGACAAATCCAAACACATGTCGGTATGAAGCTGTAACTGAGGAGCTATTGGCAACTGATAGCTGCTGGGGGTGGGGGGACGGGGGGGGGGACTGACTGCAGATGGGGGGGGGGGTCTGAAATATGATCAAAATTCATTGCATGAAATTAAATACAAATATTAAAAAAACAAATAGTTTTGCTATATATCTCTGGATATAAACCAAAAGGAAAGTACTATCAGAGTTACTTGCACATGAAATTTTATTGCTACATTCTCCACAATAGCTAAGAAATGTAACTAGTGTGGAACTAATGTAGATGCCTATCAAGAGATGATTAAAGAAAATCTAGTTCATATACATAATGGAATTTTTAGGCAGCAAAATAAACAAACAAATGACAAACCAACCAACCAACAAAACCCTGATTGTAACACCTATAGAAAAGTGGTTTAGAACTCAAGATTACTGTAATCTGTAACCAAAAGAAGCCAGATTCTGAAAGAAAATTCTTTGCATGTTTTATTTCATATGAACATATTAGATTTGTGAGTATGCGTGTGTGTGTGTGTGTGTGTGTGTGTGTGTGTGATAAAAGTAGATAGGGGACCTTGAGAGAGGAAGACCTTAATANAGGTATCCCCACTGGTGTAATATAGGCACAAACATTATGGGAGTAACTGAACACTTTCTGATTTTATTTAAGGTTTGGCTCAGGAGATGGAGCTCATACCTGATATCAGGCCTAGGAACCTGTGGCTAGGCACTGGTAGAGAAACTATACTAGGGCATAGTAGAAAAACTATACTATTACCTGGCACAATGGAAATAGTATTAAACCAACTCTTAATGACTTATTATTATATCCACAGCACTCAAGAAGCTTTTTCTTGATGCAGATGGTGATTACCACAGAGACCCACAACTGGTGAACATGAATAGACTAGAGATTACAGAGAGATTAGCCCTAAATGGGACACCTATATCAAGTTCTTGCTTCCCAAAGCTCAGGGATCATTAGGGAAGAAGTGACAGAAATGACTGTAAGAGTCAGAGGTGGTGAATTACTATAAGGTAACAGTGTTTTCCACATAGTAGGACAGTCAGTCATAAGAATTCACATCAATTGTGACAGCTTTCCAAAGACCTACCTAAGCTCAAGTCAGACAAATCCAAACACATGTCGGTATGAAGCTGTAACTGAGGAGCTATTGGCAACTGATAGCTGCTGGGGGTGGGGGGACGGGGGGGGGGACTGACTGCAGATAGGGGAGGGGGTCTGAAATATGATCAAAATTCATTGCATGAAATTAAATACAAATATTAAAAAAACAAATAGTTTTGCTATATATCTCTGGATATAAACCAAAAGGAAAGTACTATCAGAGTTACTTGCACATGAAATTTTATTGCTACATTCTCCACAATAGCTAAGAAATGTAACTAGTGTGGAACTAATGTAGATGCCTATCAAGAGATGATTAAAGAAAATCTAGTTCATATACATAATGGAATTTTTAGGCAGCAAAATAAACAAACAAATGACAAACCAACCAACCAACAAAACCCTGATTGTAACACCTATAGAAAAGTGGTTTAGAACTCAAGATTACTATAATCTGTAACCAAAAGAAGCCAGATTCTGAAAGAAAATTCTTTGCATGTTTTATTTCATATGAACATATTAGATTTGTGAGTATGCGTGTGTGTGTGTGTGTGTGTGTGTGTGTGTGTGTGATAAAAGTAGATAGGGGACCTTGAGAGAGGAAGACCTTAATAGAGGGGAAGTGTAGGTATTCTTTTGGCAGAAGCACTTAGAGAATCAGCAAGCAACCTCCAAGCCTAGACTCCTGCTGATATCTTACTTGCCTGTGAAAACCTGCCAATTGTCCTTGATGCCTTGGGCAAAGCATTGTCACATTTCTGTAGTGATCTGGAGTATATGGTCTGAAATCCTGCCTGTCCCAACCCCCAATTCTGTATGTTCCAACCCCCACAAGGCTCTGTATAAAAACCCTGGATTATAGCAATAAACCAAGTTACTTCCCAGGTCCTGTCTCTGGGTCTGTTTCATCTTTTCTTCTTTTCTCTCACCCCCCCCATTCTATCAGGCTTTGCTTCCAGATCCTTCCCCTCCCTACCAGGGCTTAGACCCAGGCTCTACAAGCCCTGGTCCTGGGAGGAAGAACACCTCGTGGAAGGCAGCACACACATGATACATTTAAAACAACAGGGAAGGGATAACAAACAAGTATAACAATAATTACATCTTAAAAGCCAAAGGGAGGACTGTTTGGGGGAAGAGGTGGGCAGTGGGCACTGAGGTGATTTGAGGAAGTGATGAACAGAACAAAGTATAATGGTGTATATGCATGAAAATGTCATAATTAAACAGTGAGGCCGGTTAGCTCAGTTGGTTAGAGCATGGTGCTTGTCCTAGTTTGTCTTCCATTGCTGTGACAAAACACTCTGACCAACACCAACTTGGGGAGGAAAGGGTTTATTCAGCTTACATCTCCTGGGTCACAGTTCTCACTCAGGGAGCTCAAGGCAGGAACTCAGGGCAGGAACCTGGAGGCAGGAGCTGAAGCACAGGCCATGGAGGAATGCTGTTCACTGGCTTGCTCTTCTGACTCATGCCCAGCCTGCCTTCTTATATGGTACGCAACCACCTGCCCAGGGTGGCACCACTCATTGTGGGCTGGGCCCTTCCACACTGCTCGACCATTAAGACAATACTCCACAGATGTGGCCACAGGCCAATCTAATGGAGCCAATTCTCCAATTGAGGCTCCCTCAACCCAGGCGTGTCAAGTTGACACTAAAGCTATCCAGCACAGTGCTAATAATTAAACCAATCATTTTGTATGCCAACATAAAAACTGATACAGTGTTTAAAAAAACTTTTGTTCTATTGTAACTGGCCTGAAAAAAAAAAACCCAAAACTCTTGAAGGGCTGGAGAGATGGCTCAGCAGTTAAGAACATTTGTTGCTCTTCCAGAGTACCCGGGTTTGATTCCCAGCACCCACATGGTGGCTAACAACTGTCTATAATTCTGGTTCCAGGTTATCCAAGGCCTCTTCTGGCCTCCCCGGGCACTATACATGCCTGCAATACATTTATATTTATACACTAATAAAAATGAGGGAAAGAACAAAAGCATAAACAGGCTCCCTGGCAGAGGAGGTAACTCAGTGATGAAGCATTTTTCCAGTAAGTAGGGCACCCTGGGTTTAAGTACTATCAACACACACACACACACACACACACACACACAAACACACACAAACACACACACATCCAAAACAAACAAACAAACTTATTTATATATTGGTATGGATATAAATGGAGGTTCTTTCAGAGTTTACACTATGGATGGGAAAGCACACTTTTGAATCAATCTAATTCTAGAAATCTTTTTACAGAATGAATATCCACTGAGAATACTCTCAGCATAGATATGGCAAACACTTGGTTGCTTTCCTCTATCTAGGGACAATTCTGAGCAGAAACTCGCCTATTTATGTGGTGGTACTTTTATCTTTATATTATAAAAATAAAACAGAAAAGATAAGATTATGGAGGTAGAAAATCTTAAAGCTGTAGCTTAAACCTTAGAAATCTGGCTCCTGAGACATTGCTATTACCTACCACACAACACAACAATGCAAAAATTACACATGATAGCCGGACATGGTGGCACGCACCTTTAATCCCAGCCCTTGAGAGGCAGAGGCAGGTGGATCTCTGTGAGTTCAAGGCCAGCCTGGTGTACATAGCAAGCTCCAGGCCAGCTGGGACTAAAGGGAGACCCTGTCTCAAAAAGACCAAAAAAAATTACTCATGATATAAATGTTTTCAAAAGGATGTTTCACTAAATTACAATGCACTAATAAAAAAAGAATAGTGTATAGTTACCAAACCAAACAAAAAGAAAGTTATTATGGCCTGACAGGGATGATAACAATCATTATTTTCCCACACTAATATTTCAGTGAAAATAACTCTCTCTGTGTATGTACTGTGTGTGTGTGTGTGTGTGTGTGTGTGTGTGTGTGTGTGTATTTATTTAAAAAAAAGTTTGAGTTCCAGGACATGGAAGAAGGAGAGAACCAACTCCTACAAGTCCTCTGACCCCCAATGAGTGCTATGGCATGTGTGCACCCTGCATGAATAAACATAAGAGCAATTTCTTTAAAGGCAGAGGCTTAGAACACATAAAATCAAATGTTCAACTTTGCAAGATGTGAGCACAAACAGGTAGGGTGAGAACTTTTGTGATATTAAGAGTTCTAGCCTGTGAGTCTCATGGTCATTATATGAATCTAATCTAATGAACTCTGATGAAATCCATGGGTTTGTACCGATGTTAACTTCCATCTGTCACTGCAGTCATGCAGCACGCCATCTCTGGGGAGCTGGGGAGGAATACTGTGATCTCCCTGCAGGATTTTCACAACTGTCTATGAATCTAGAATTACTTAAAAATAAAATTTAAAGGCTAAAAAAATGACTGGGGACGTTCACTATTTAAAATCACTACCTCTGAGATAATTCAAAGAATTCCTTTAGTCAGGAGTACTTGTCACCACTACATGGACTTGTTTATCATTTTAGTATTTTATGACTAAAGTGTGTCAACTTATAGATATAAAATATAGGTAAAAATCAAAATAAATAGCAATTTCTAGTAATGTTTTCTAAATAAGTTATTTAAAAAATATATTTTTTTTGTCTTTTTGAGACAGTCTCCCTATAGCCCCAGCTGGCTTGGAACTCACTATGTAGACCAGGCTGGCCTTGAACTCACAGCGATCCACCTGCCTCTGCCTCCTGAGTCCTGGGATTAAAGGTGTGCACCATCAGGCCCAGCTCTAAAAAGTATTTCTTGGAAGAATACTATGTGAGCTATGTTATGTATTTACTTACAACTAGAAATAAGTTAGCAGTGTAAGCCAGTATTATACTCAAATTGTCAAGCTGCTCTATGACATTTACAACTAAATTTATACTCTGATAAAGAAAGCAAAGTTTTGGGCTGGAGAGATGGCCTAGCGGTTAAGAGCACCAACTGCTCTTACAGAGGACCTGGGTTCGATGCCCAGCACCCACATGGCAGCTGAGAACTATCTGAAACTCCAATTCCAGGAGAACTCCAGTTCCAGGGGAATCCGACACCCTCTTTTGACCTCTGCAGCATTGCACGACACGGGTGCACAAACCTGCATGCAGACAGTACATTCATACACATACAGAAATAAATAAAATAAAAAAAAAAGAAAGCGAAGTTTTTCCCAGGGTTTTTCCCCATTTATTAAAACAGGGAACAACATCCAACAAGTTAACAAGTATTCAATGATTACATCAATACCTCCAGTGTTGGTTAATGTGCCCTTATTTATCAATGATAATAGAACATCTACTGAAATTAAATGCCACATAATTTTTAAGACTCTTATCTCATAGCTGGGCTGTCTGATTTAACACAATACTTTGCCAGAAAAACTAACTTCTAAATATAAATTGATCTTTTTTATATAAGAAAGGTTTTTTGCAAACTAGGGGAAACAGCATACATTCAAGAAACAAGTGTTCATTACACATAATCTTATAAGGTTTATTAATATTCGGGGCTGGAGAGATGGCCTAGTGGTTAAGAGCGCCGACCACTCTTGCAGAGGACCCGGGTTCGATCCCCAGCACCCACATGGTGGCCGAGAACCGTCCGAAACTCCAATTCCAGGAGAACTCCAGTTCCAGGGGAATCCGACACCCTCTTCTGACCTCCGCGGCATTGCACGACACGGGTGCACAGACTTGCATGCAGACAGTACATTCATACACATACAGAAATAAATAAAATTAATAATAAAAAAATAAAAAAATAAGGTTTATTAATATTCAAACAATAAAAGTGTCAAGTCTATGTACTGATTTATAAGGATTATATAGACAACATATTTAAAGGCAATTAACACAATGCTTGGAAGGCAAGCATTCAATAAATGTTTTATTTAAAAACCAAACAGACTGTCAAGATGGCTCAGTGGGTAAAGGCCTAGGTTATGCAAGCCTGGTGACATGAGTTCAACCCATAAAACCAACATAAAGGCAGAAGAAGAGAACAAACTCTACAACATTCTCCTCTGACTTCCTTATGCATACCATGGCAAACATGCCAACACATAATAATAATAATTAATAATAGTAACAGTAAATTAATTAAAAAACAAACTGAAAACGCCTAAAAAAACCCTCAAATTCTAAAGCCCAAATAATTAAACTCTTATTAATTTTCTTATTTGTGAGAGTATCATGCAGTGCTAAGCATTTTCTTTTTCTTTCTTTTAATATTTTATTATTTTTATTTTCTGTGTATGAGTGTATTGCTTGCATGTATGTGAGTGCACCCTTGCCATGCAATGCTACAGAGGTCAGAAGAGGGCATTGAATCCCCTGGAACTGGAGTTAAGGGCAGTTGTTAACCACCATATAGATGCTGGGAACTGAACCTGGGTCCTCTGCAAGGGGAAGTCATTACTCTTAACAGCTGAGCCATCTTTCCAGCCCCATCTTTTTCTTTCTTTTTAATTTTTTAAATTGCTACACAAAAGTTAGGTATCATTAAGTGGTAATGACTGGGCCAGCAGTATCTATCCATGGGTGTACTAACAGCATGAATGTTATGGAAGTAAGCAACTATTTTCTAATTGGATTTTAGGCCCACTGTATAAGGAAGAAGCACATGCTTGGCGCTGGCCAAGAACCCACAGGAAAATTTAAATAAAAGGAGGGGCTGGGATGAATATGATAAAAATACACTGTATAAAATTCTCAAAGAGAATAAAATATTTATTAAAAGAGATTAGTCATCACAGTGTATGTCAGAATAAATCGAAGTCACCATAATACAGAGAAACCTACATACTGATGTTTATGATTAAATATTTTTATTGCATTCTTTACTTGCTCTATTTTTGTGTGTGTGTATGTATGTGTATGTGTGGGCACACATGTGTCATGGCACTCAGGTGGTGGTCACAGGAAAACTTCTGGTAATTGCTTCCCTTCTTTTGCCACATAGGAATGAGGACCGCACTCAGGTCATCCAGTTTGTGTCACCTGCTAAGCCATCTCACTAGCCTGAGGATGTTTATTAAAGGGCAATTCTCAATAGCCAAGCTATGGAATCAACCTAGATTCCTAGAACAGAGGGGTGTATATACAAATTGTGAGGCTCACTGAAAAGTCACATGGAAGCCTACTACTATAGAAGCTTCTTAAAATATATAAATGTACACATAGAAAAATAGTTTAAAAGGAGTTAACCACTGGGTTTGGTGGCCCACACCTTTAATCCTAGCACTTGGGAGACAGAGGCAGGCGGATCTCTGTGAGTTCAAGGCCAGCCTGGTCTACAGAGTGAGTTCCAGGACAGCCAGAGCTACAGGGAGACCCTGTCTCAAAAAAGACCAAAAAAATAAATAAATAAAAAGGAGTTAACCTATAATGAGGGCACCATGCTCTTTACCAGGTATCACTGCCTAGCAAACAGAGAGCCCAATGGCAGGAACAGGGGCCTTCTTTTGGAATTGCTGACCAGGATGTCACTTAGGGCCTCAACCAATGCTGGCTATTACCACTGGTCTTTGAAAAATATTTTATTTATTATTTTTACTTTTTATGTTTATGAGTTCATTGGCTGCATGTCTATAAGTGCCCACAGAGGTCAGAGTGGGACTCAGACTCCTCTGGAACTGGAGTTGCAGACTGTTGTTAGCTACGATATGGGTACTATGTTCTGAACCAGGGTTTTCCATAAGAACAGCCGGTGCTCTTGACCACTGAGACATCTCTCTAGCTCTTACCATTGCTCTTAGTTGCCCTCCAGAACTTTCCAATAAGACCCACTGCTGAAGACACTACATACATGAGTAATAGAACAAACATAGAGAAATCAAACTGTTACTGCCCTCAAAGCTTCATCTCTACTGGCTAGCTTTCATAGTGCTGGAAGGTGCTGTGCATGCTACCAGGAAAGTAATCATCAACCATACACAGCTGAGACTTTACTATTATAGTTAAACCATTGTATTCTTTTGAGTCTGTGATTCACAGGAAATGAGTTTACAGTTCTTTTTGTCTACTAATTACAAAATCTTATTCCTGTAAAAATTATAAACTAAAAGTTTACCTTCATGTTATCTCATTTTGATAATCTTAAACAACTGGAACTGTGACTTTATGACGCATTTTCATTCACCAACTATTTGGTCAAGTAAATAATGTTCTTGATTTCAAAAATTCATTTTATCAAATATATACCAAAATGATAAAGGAAAAGTATCTATAATGTTTTCAACAGAAAGTGAGGCTCTTACCTACAAGCAACATTTGGATCAGCATTTCGAGAAAGTAGTAGCTCAACACACTTCAAGACCTGTTCCTCTGAGCCACGAGCAGAGCACGCAGTTATCAATATAGTTAACTTATCTGTAGTTGATAGGAAAGCAAAGTCCTTATACATTAGAAGCATCTCATACACACACACACACACACACACACACACACACATATATATATACACACACACATATATATATATATATATTACCATTCTAAGCATTTACTGCACTCTAAAATTTTACAGCTTCTGCCCATATCTACTACTCTTGGCAAATCTCACCATCTAGGGATGGATGATTTATATCTCTAAAGTATATGTTCATTTAATATCTTAACTTCCTTCCTCTACTATAATTTATTTGAGAGAATAGAAGTGGTTAGGCACATTGACTCTGTGGCCATACTGCTTGGGTATAAGCAGCTTGTGACTGATTGACATTTGCCTTGTTGAATTCGTGATTGGAAAATAATTATCTATATTTTCTGGTTTGATTTCTTAATACCAATTTGACAATTTTCGAGACTTGCTTGTAAAGTACCCTACCCAAACTGCAATTAGCTACACATTCATTGGTTTCCTTCTTACATTTTATTTATTTTGGTGTGGAGGGGGGCATGTGCACCCTGGAACACAGAGGTAGAGATTGGAAGACAATCACTAGGAATCTCCTTCTACCATGTGGGTTCTGGGGACTGAACTCCAGGTGCTCTCTGATAAGCTACTTCTCAGGCCTTCCATGCACTGGTTCCTTTTTAGACTTTTTCTACTCTCTGAATTCCCTCTTTTTTCTAAAACTAATAGAAATCAGGGTATATTAAAGACAAATAAAAACCCCTCTCAACTAATTCATAATGATGTTTTATATTGATGGTTAAATACAGACAGACTATTCTAGTCCCAGTTTGTCACTGGTAAACTGTTATTACCATTATATTTTAATAACATTTTAGACCCAATTTATAAATGTGAATTAAATGGCTTCATTTCCTAATGGGGCTACTATAGACACAGAAGAGTTTAAGTGTACATAGTGTGAAAAAATATGAGGTGTTTTAAAACTACAAGTATTTCTCTGATTATAAGTAGAAAAGGAAAAGAACTTTTTGAACAGAATATTTTATACACTTTCGAAAATCTCATTCTTAAATATGTTTTTATAAAGTGACATCTTCAAATATCACAACACAAAGAAAAATCTAAGTAAGCAGGCAACTAAGAGAAGAATCTCTGTAATATATAAATCATTATGCTAATAATTTTTAAAGTATGTAACATGGATTTAAAATTCATGTGGAAATTATTCCTGGAAAAAATCCCATACAGAAAATATGAAGTGAATTCAAATGCCCATTAAAAACATGCTAAAAGGCTGGATGTAGTGGCACATGCCTTTAATCCCAACACTCAGGAGGCAGGCAGATCTCAGACTGAGACCAGCCTGGTAATTTCCAGTAATTTCCAGGCCAGCTGGGCCAAAAGGGAGACGGTGTTTCAAAAAACTAAAACCAATTAACCAACCAACCAACCAACCAACCAAATAAATAAACATATTAATAATAATCAGTACTTGAAGATAATAAATTGGATTTACATAAATACTCTTAATCTTCAAAAGGACTCAAGTACTATTGAGTAAAAAAATATTTAACAAAGTCACAGATTTAATAAACTATGAAATAACATTAACTTGGGTTTATAATTATATATACTGATTTAAGTAATTTTCTACAAAATTATTAGTTTTTGATGTTTCTTTTAATGCATTGTTCCTTTAACAAAAATAACCTAGCATATAATTTGAAGTATATAACATAACATGTTATAAACATGACTATAACCTCCTATAAAGATAATAGGTTATGTGCTTATTTTGGCAGCACATATACTAAAACTGGAATGATACAGAGATTACCACTGTCCCTAGACAAGGATGACACCCAAATTTGTGAGGAGCTCAATTTTTTAGGGGGTACATAAATATTTTTTGTATTTTTGAGACCGGGTCTCCCTTCAGTCCCAGCTGGCCTGGAGCTCACTCTGCAGATCAGGTGGGCCTTGAACTCACAGAGATCCAGAGATTACCACTGTCCCTAGACAAGGATGACACCCAAATTTGTGAAGCATTCATATGTGTGTGTGTGTGTGTGTGTTGTTTATATATATATTATTATATATATATATATATATATATATTTTTTTTGGCATTTTTGAGACTGGGTCTCCCTTTAGACCCAAGCTGGCCTGGAGCTTGTTCTGTAGATCAGGCTGGCCTTTAAACTCACAGAGATCGGCCTGCCTCTGCCTCCAGAGTGCTGGGGAATTAACAGGCGTGTGCCACCACGCCCAGCCTGAAAACATCATTTTTTAAAAAGAAAATAGGTTATAAGTCTATCTTCTTGGAAAAATAGTTGCTCAAAACATACTCATTTTTAAATTAAAAATGTTAATTTTCACTATTAATTTATCTAAACACAAATGAAAATATTTTTCTTCAAAATGCTTTAGTGTTTTCCACTTTGTATATTTGCTGCTTGGAAATCAAAGCATCATGGTAAACATAATTAGTTAATTTTCTCACACATCTTACCTTTATCAAAGCTTGCATTGGCACCTCTGTCCAGAAGGAACCTAACCAGCTGTACATTAGCAACGCTAGCAGCATACATAAGAGGAGTCCATCCATACCGAAAGCTAGAATCTACACTCATGCCTGTAAATAAAAAAAAACAAAGTTTTAAAGGAAAAGACAGACTAGAGTTAGAGCATGAAAGCTCAAGAAATGCAGACGTCTTGTAATCCAGAATCAACATTCTTATATATCTATACCATACAGACAATGGGACTACATTCTTGCAGAGAATGGACAACCAGTATGAAGCTAGATGTTTAATAAACAAAAATAAATCAAGGACAGTGAAGAAAGAGGAAGAAGAAAAAAAACCCCAACAAAACTACCATTGTACTTTCAAATTACTTTGAGGAGGTGTGATTAAAAATAACAACAGAGCCAGAGGCAGGCATGGTGGTGCATGCTTTTAATCCCAGCATTTGGAGGGGCAGGGCAGGTGGATCTCTGTGAGTTCAAAGCAGCTTGGTCTATATAGTGAGTTCCAGGCCAGCTGGGGCTAAAGGGAACCCTGTCTAAAAAATATCAAAAACAAAACAAAACACCTTTAATCCCAGGACTTGGAGGCAGAGGCAGGTGGATCTCTGGGAGTTCAAGGCAATCTGGTCTAACATAGCAAGTTCCAGGCAAGCTGGGGCTAACAGGGAGACCCTGTCTCAAAAAGATGAATAAAAAACAAAAAAACAGAAAATGACTGTCAAGGTCTATTGTATGCACAGATGAAGTGTCAGGGATCAAGTGTAGAATAAAGTTTAAAATAGCCACTATTCTGAGTGAGGAAGGAAGAGGCAGATAATAACTCTCAAGAAGGACACTGCATGCCTTTAATCCTAGCATCGGGAGGCAGAGGCAGGCGGATCTCTGTGAGTTCAGGCCAGCCTGGTCTACAGAGGTGAGTTCCAGGACAGCCTGAGGCTCAGGAGACCTTTTTCAAAAAGACAAAAAAAAAAAAAAAAAAAAAAACAAAAAAAAAAAAAAAAAAAAGAAAGGACAACTGTAAAATCCTCAAATCATTAATGCTTCAAATCCTTTGACTTATAGGACTGTCCTCAATAATACTGGCTTGGTCATAAGAGTGCAAGCAAGCAAACAAACAACAAAGTTGAAATGATCTGTGACAGAGGAGGAACATATAGTTGTATTATAGAACAAGACATGACACAGCAATGAATATAACCCATTATATTTATATAAAATCTTTCTTAAAAAGAGATCAAGATTTAAGTGGTAATTTCTCTTTGACTTAAGCAACCCTTGCCATGGGTAGAGAGATGGCTTAGTAGTTAAGAATGCTAGCTGTTCTTGCAGAGGACCTGGGCTCAGTTTCCAGTTACCCACATGATGTCCAACAATCATCCATAAATGGAGTTCCAGGGGATCCAATGGCCCCTTATGGCTTCCATGGGCATTTTGCAACATGAGTGCATCTACATACAAGCAGGCAAACACTCAAATACATAATAAAATAAAATAAAAATCGAAAAGTAATGCTTGTCAATCTGACAAAAGAAAGGGGGAATGCTTTTTTGTGTAAAAGAAATTTGTATGGGTAACAGTATTGAGTATAACACTTTAAAATTTATAGTTCTTAAGGTCTATGGCTGTAGCGTTCTGCTTGGAAAGACAAAGTTCCTATCAGTGAGGAATGCATGGAGAGACTCACCACCCCCCCTCAAACAGTACATCACCAAAGACTATAGATGTAAAATTCTCAGTTGTCTCATATAGCCCTAAATTATCAATACAAATTTCTACTCCAACTTCTCTAAAAATGTTCCTCTTTAAATTGCTCCAACTAGAAGAGAACAAATTCAGAGAAGAGACTGTTTTCTTATGATATTTTCTTTGATAGAACAACTAAAACTGTGATATCAAATACAATAAAGTATGAAGAAAGAGAGAAATATGATATTTTAGTACAAAAATTCTTACTAATTATCACATGTAATACTTAAAAGTATTTTGTGGGCACTAACTAACAAAGGTAAAATATCTTTCTCCTTATATGTATACACTTATATTGGCTTTTTAAAATTAACTTTTAAAGTTTTTGTAATTAGGGACAAATTTCAAATGTTGATGGAATACTTACTTAGCAGTAAGCTGTGTATAAGAGACTGAAAAATGCATATTTGCCCATCAGTCATATGAAGTCTGGATACTTCACATTCCCCCATGACCGTCACTATAGTATCTAGTCCTATTGCTTGGGGTACAAAAATCTCTTCTGCTTATTTTATCCCATCCAACCAATTATTCATATTACTTACTCCTCTATTTCCTTAAGTTTTATTGAATCTCATCAACTGAATCTTAAGTTCCATTGTTGTTCATAAAGTCAGACAGATCCTTATTACAAGAATAATGGCTAAAATGTACATAATGCTTCTATGTTTTCAGCTAATATTGACATAACCTAAATATTCTATCCTTTATATATTCTCTCTCTCTCTCTTTTTTTTTTTTTTTTTTTTTTTTTTTTTTTTTGGTCTTTTTGAGACAGGGTCTCCCTGTAGCTCCAGCTGTCCTGGAACTCACTCTGTAGACCAGGCTGGCTTTGAACTCACAAAGATCCATCTACCTCTGCCTCTCAAGTGCTAGGATTAAAGGCATATGCCACCATGCCCAGCATATTCTCTTACTTTCATTGTCATCTCCAACATCCCTTTGATAAAATGCCATCTTCATTTTAGAAAGGGGGAAACAAGATTATCAAGGTTCAACAGCTTAATATTACAGAGTTTTTGAGTGTCATAGTAATAAAAACCTGATCTTGTTTGCTAATGATCCATTTTCTGCTAAAGAACATACTATTCTAGTATAGAAGAAAAACATTTTGTTGTCTACAAACTCCTATGTTTTGTGTGAATATTTTGTACCTTGTAGATGTTTAACGCATGTTAATCCTTTGGACAATTTTAATTATTAGGGCCAACAATTTAACTTACATTTATAGGTAGGCTAAAAAAAATAGTTCATTTAATCTACAGAAAAGCACTATGGGACCCAGAGCAGAGTATGATTTTTTTTTACATAAAGAGATTGAGGCTCTCAAAGTTTAAATAACATTTCCAAGGTATCACACTGAATAAATAGGCCATAAAGCTAGCACAGATAGTCAGGCATTTATTTTTTATTTATTTATTTTTTATTTATTTTTATTTATTTCTGTATGTGTATGAATGTACTGTCTGCATGCAAGTTTGTGCACCCATGTCGTGCAACGCCGCGGAGGTCAGAAGAGGGTATCCGATTCCCCTGGAACTGGAGTTCTCCTGGAATTGGAGTTTCAGACGGTTCTCGGCCGCCATGTGGGTGCTGGGGATCGAACCCGGGTCCTCTATAAGAGCAGTCGGCACTCTTAACCGCTAGACCATCTCTCCAGCCCCCAGGCATTTATTTTGATATTTAAGTCAGACCTTACTCTAACAACAAAAAAAGTAGAAGGAGCAGAATCTGAAACAATTCTTGAGAAACACTACAGCCAAATAAATACTTAAAAAGGAACCATCAAGGTGAAGGAAGGTTAGTCCGAACAGGCTTCTTAAGCAGGCAGATTACAATGTTACTGTAATTACAATAATGTTTCAAATGAGGGAAGATGAAGAAAATAAAGCAGGCAGACTAAAAGTCAACTAAGACATATAAGTGACAACTGATATGTTGTCAGGAGAAAAACAGCACAGACTTTTAAGATGAGAAACTTTAGTGAACTTAACTCTGCTCACTTTAACTTTGTTCCTTAACTCACCTGAATCTAAGAGTTCCTTCACTAAGGAAATATCTCCGGTGGTTAGTGCTTTCTTAAATGTTTCATTCTTCTCTTCAATCGGTAACGACCTTTTTAATGTCTAAAAAAGCAGGAGGTAAAAAAAAAAAAAGTCATATACATATATGTATTTTTCGTTTCCACTACATCAGGAAATAATGATGTTTAAGTTCATAGATTTCTTTTGGTTTGGTCAATATATGAAATATGTAAATCATTGCTTTCGAAAATTATCTTTAAAGGGAATGAGAATTAGTCCAAATCCAGTGACAAGGCAAGGCCTAACGGATCCGGTGAAATCAAGGAATTGGTGAGTAAGGGGCCCATTCTGTCTTCTGGCTTCCTACACCAAACGTGCATATTTCGAAAACTCGGGGGGAAAAGTTAGAGGAGTGATGGGGGAGAGGAAGAACCAGGCTGGGCAGGCTTTGCCTCGAAAGCTAGGGAGGCCCAAAAGAGCTGTGTTCAGGATGTGGCCTCCTCCGCTACCTGAGACGACTTGTTGAGATACCCAATATCCCAGCCGTCATCCTCGCTGTCGCTGCTCTCGCCTCCGCCAGCTATTGCCATGCCCCTCAGCATGTCAGTCGCCATGCCCACCCGGCAGTTCTCCTGGCGCCTGCGCACTAACAGAGCGCGCGTGTGGCCGGAAGGAAGAGTGCGCAAGTTCAGGGGCCTCTCAGCGCAGGCGCAAAGCTGCGCGGTTGCCACTTCTCTTCCTGTGCTACCAGAAGCGTGCTGTGCAAGCGCGGTTCTCACTTTGCGCAAGAAGGGCTCCTTGATGGTACTTCCAGTTCCTATAATGGACTTCACCTTCATTTTTAAAAAGGTAGTTATTTAGTCCGACGTGGTGGTGCATGCTTTTTTGTCCCAGCACTTGGGAGGCAGAGGCAGGCAGATATCCACGAGTTCAAGGCCAGCTGGGGTGCTGGAAGACCCCTTGGGGGATCTTGCACATCAAAGAATTCCCTCTTTGTTGAAGGCCTCAAGTGTGACTAAAGTTTTCCCTCCACCCCGTTTGATAATAACTCCCTCCCAATGTATTTTCTCAGGTTCATTTAGCATTTATTTATATCACATATGACGTGTGGTATTTTCTCTTTTAAATTTAGCGTTTTGAAACAAAGTATGGCTGTGTACTCTATGCTGGCCTTTGTAGCTCAGGCCGTCCTCAAACATGACCTTCCTGGTTCTAGTTCCCAAGTGCTGGGATTATAGTCTGGGTCACCATGTCCAACGAATTTGTGTGGCTTCCCTAATGCCAGATATCAAGCCTCTCCATATCTGTTTTTACTTTGGGATGAGCCACATAGTCTAGAATATTGTTTATTTCTGTCATAGACATTTCATACATGTTTGTTAAGTGATGAAATAAGTAAATTTTTTATCATGAAATTTGTGTCAGTAATACCCCAGTTCTCAGCCTGAAAAGGAAAAAATATAATTCTATCCCCAATTTTTACTGTGTGCCTAAATAGAAACACAAAGAAATTGTACTGGAGCTATTCAATGCCCTCAGGTTAAAAAAATGAACTTTGAGCCAATCCATGAAATGAACTAAAAATTGATCATAGATAAATGTGAAAGTTTATAGCAGCATTATTAATAATAGCTAAAATAAGACAATAACTCAAATGTCTACCAATGATGAAAGGACACATGTGCATGTGTACACGTGTGTATATGTGTGTGTATTAGTTTCGTAGAGCTACTGGAACACATTACCATAAACAAGGTGGCTTATAATACAAATTTTTTTCTCTCAAAATTTTGCAGGCTGGAAATCTAAATTCAGGTATCAACTGGGCTGTGATTCCTTGCAATGCTCTGAGTGAACATCGTGCCTTGACTCTTCTTACATGCTGGTGATTGTGGGCAGTTCTTGGCAGTCATTGGCTTGTAGATCTCATTTTAATCTGTCTCCCTTTTACTTCATGTCTCTAAATTCCCCTCTTCCTATGTAAGACTAACTATATGAGATTTAGGACTCATCTGAAATACAGAAGGTCCTCCTCTTTACTTAATTATATCTACAGTGGCCCTATTCCCAAGTAAGATCACTGCACAGGTTCCAAGTGGACATGAACTTTTGGGGGATGCTCTTCAATAGATCATACATGCCACTTAAAAGCACAGTGCTTTCAAGACCCATGTTGTAGCATAAACCCATACATATTTTTTTCTGAATACTTATCATTGAGGATTATCATATAACTTTAAAAGGTTATTATAATTGCAAACTAGAGAAATGACATGAAAAATGGAGGAGAGAATGGATTCAAAATTCTGTGAATTAGAATTATTAATGTTTTTTGTAAATATGAAAGATAAGGGAGAAGAGAAATCAAAACTAAAATAATAATGTTTGAATGAGACAAGTTTTGTTCCTCAAAGACCCTAAAAACTCAAGGAACACTGGTGTGTTCATATAAGACAGGAGATTTCCTGAGGTCTTGGCTATTGGATTAATTTCGAATTCATTTTTCTAAGATGTGAAAGTAGACAGAGTACAAAGTGATGATTACCAAAAGTGAAAGAAGATGAAATTAGGGGCCAAGACTAGATCTTTAATCACCCACTGTCACTTTTGGAAATATCAAAGAAAAGGAATCACTTAAAGAGCTTAAGAAATAGTTATCAAAGAAGCAAAGAAAAATTTTATACTGCTTTCTGTGTGCCAATTTTCTAAAAGTTTTTACCTATATTAGTTAACACTCATACAATCCTGTTGAGTTACATGCTATCTTAAATTCTACAGAAGGAATAAGAGGTGCAGGTAGTTAATCTGCATAAAGTCGCCTACCTGGAAAGGCAGTAAGCAGTCCATATTTTTTTTTTTTTGGTAAATTTTTAATTGAATTTTTGTGTACTTCATGCAGAACATTTCAATCAGTCTTAATCGTCTTTAATCCCCCTTCCCCACTGGCACCCTCCCATAGGCCATCTCCATTGGAATTCATACATTTGTGTTAAGGACTATTGTGTCATGTTACTGTCCCCAGATATTCCCCAGTGCAAGTTCATCTACTGAGGTCTAGTCAGCCTATCTAGAGTCCCTTGATTTTAGATCAGCTCTTCCTCACCCAGCAGTAATCAGCTGCCAATATTTCTTTGGGCCAGGAGCACAAAAGGTCACAAATGGCCAATGCAATAGAGATTCTGAGTATGGAGAGTATGGGTCCTAGGACAGGACTCCTGTATTAAACTTCACTCACCCTGGGCTCAGGGACCATTGGAGAAGAGGGGGCAGAAAGATTTTAAGAGCCAAGGAGAAGGTGCATGACCATATGGAAATAGAGTCCTACGAGATAATGGGTCCTACGAGATTCTGGGACCTTGCTCATATGAACCTACAGCAGTGGTGTCAGCATACACAAGACAAACTCAGCATGGAACTGGGAAATGAGAAGCATGCTGTCTTTTTAAGTCATTTCTATCTAATTTGTTGATAGCACTTCCATATAGCCTGATACTTCTGTAAGCACTTTATGTCTACTAATTCATAGAATTGCACCACAACTGTCTCAGGTGATATTAGTTCTCCATTTTTTAAATGGGGAAACTCAGGTCAAGAAGTCATATGAACTGCCCCAAATCATTCAAGTAGTATGACTGAATTCACCCCATATTAAAAAATAGGGGTTAGATTTAGCTTGGAAAATGTAATGACCTTCAAAGAACTCTCTCCTTTGAGAGATAGTTATTTCTTCTATTTGTTTTACCTCATATTTTAAAGAGATGCATTCCTTTCCTAAGACTTCATCTTCTGACTGGAAAATCAGTTTGAATAAACTATGATTCATTTACAGGTAAATCACAGGTTTTATTTCTGCCCAGATGAGAAATCAGTAATTAGGTTTTTGTCTGAAAAGATTTGGGAACTCCCCCAGGGAGCTTCCTGGAATGGGTGAGAAACCTCCCTCTCCACTGAATTAAAGAGTACAGTGTCCTACTTGGTTCAGTGATGACAAGAGACCGACCAAGGAAAGAGGACATGCCAGCTGTACACTAGGCATAAACATTACTCCAATTAGGTTCTTCCTAGATCTTGGGTTTTAAAAATTAACTTTCAAACTTTGACTCAGCCATTAGAGATGGTTAGCTAATACATTTCACTTTTCTTATGACAAATGATGTTGCTACATTTTGCAGTACACATATCTTTAAAATATGTTATAGTCTTATAGTTACTGCTGTTTTTCTCTAGGAGTATGTACAATTATATTTTTGAAAAATTAAAAAAGCAACTGATTTAAAAATCTCAATGCTCTCTGAAATACAGTTGGGTTAAGTGGCTTTTAGAGATGGTGTTGGAGGGATAAAATGGTTGAAAATAGTTTTGAATTTTTGTAGGTTAATTTTGTAACCTGCCACTTGACTGAAAGTTTTAACCATTTCTAGGAGTTTTCTGGTGGATAACCTGGAGAGGTCAGAGGCGACATCTAAATTTTAGGCCTACTCAGTTTGGTGAAAAATGATGGTTGTACTTACTACAACCAAAAATGGCTGAAATGGAAAAGCAGAGATATGTGTATGGGGTGGGGTTGTGGTGGTGGTGAGGTTTGTTGTCTTTGTTGTTGAATCAAAAGCATCAGTTTATAGTATATGATATAGAGACCTAATTAAAGTCTAAAGTGATGTTAAATATTAAATAGTTAAATACAGGTTCACGATTTGGATGCTCAGTTTCATGAATTAAAATTTATGTTTGTTTCTTGTTGAATGAACTAAAACAATTGCCCACTTAACTTTCAAAGGTAATGTTCTTAGGCTTCATTTTATTTTCCATGCTGTTTAATTTTATGTTTTTCCTTCTTAAGTTTTAATGTATCTGTATGGTTTTGCATATATAGATATGGTACAAATAAATATATTAAGAATATGGAAGCCGAGCGTGGTGGCGCATGCCTTTAATCCTAGCACTTGGGAGGCAGAGGCAGGCGGATCTTTGTGAGTTCAAGGCCAGCTTGGTCTACAGAGTGAGTTCCAGGACAGCTGGGGCTACAGGGAGACCCTGTCTCGAAAAGACCAAAAAAAAAAAAAAAAAAAAAAAAAAAAGAATATGGTAACCTTTTTTTCATCACTGTATAGTTGTAGACTGCTGGGGACTAGTAATAGCTCATAAGTATATGAGCATTTTGTGTTTAAAATATTGCAGAATTACAAAATGAAATGGATCAAAAGGTAACTAATGATGACATTTCAGATCATTATTTCCAAACATTTTTAACTCAGAACACTTCAAAATCAATAATGCATTAGTGAAAATCAACATGAATTTAACAGATATATCAGATTATTGACTTAAAATATATAGCAAAAAAATGGCTTTTAACTTAGTTGCTACAAGGTGTGGGCCTTCATTCATATGACTGGTCCTTGGTCCCCTCTCTACTGAGGTTAAGTGTGATGGAGCAAAACCCACTCCGGGAGCACCTCAGGGGCCAAAACTCAAAACTTTATTTTCTAGAACAGGGTATATAGGAGTTTCTACCAATCAGCACGGAGAGCATCAGAGCACATCCAATCATTGAAAAGGTCAAATTAATCATGCAGATACATAGTCCTCTGCCTGCATATGCTTCTATAGATGTTTACATGCTGTTTATCAGCTCAGCACAGAGGGCAACTAATCGCAGCAAGGGGGTTGCATGCAGCTGATGCCAGAAAGGGCACCATGTTGACAGTGCAGCAAGAAATTCAGCAACGTGGCCTACTAATTAGGCCCCGGAGTGGCCTACAGTAAGGAAAGGTCAACTTTATCATGTACTCTAAATAGTTATGTTGAAATTATAAGATAATATATACCAATCAGACAAATGTGATTAGTGGCTATATAAATTGATGAAAATTCAATCAACTACAGATGGAAATACTTGAAAAATGCATCTATATAGAACATGCACATTTTTTTACCTGTCATTATTCACTAAACAATATAGAATGACAATGATTAATATCGTATTTATATTGTGTTTGGTGTTTTAAATAATCTAGAGATGATCTAATATATATGAAAGGTTATATATGGGTTATATAAGTACTGTGCCATTTTATATAAATAAAGGACTTGAACATCCACAGATTTTGATATCTATATAGGTCCTGGCATCATTTGCTCTCTGACGTAAGAGCTAACTGTAATACAACTAAAATTTGTTGAGCATTTGCAATTATATTCTGTGTGTGTGTGTGTGTGTGTGTGTGTGTGTGTGTGTGTGTATGTGTGATGCTGGGATTCTCCCTCAGTTGCTCTCTACTTTATTTTTTAATATTTTATTATTTTTATTTATGTGTTTGAGTGTTATTGCCTGAGTGTATGTAAGTTCATCCGTGTCTTGCAATGGCCAAGGGGGTCAGAAGAGGGTATCAGGTTCCCTGGGACTGGAGTTATGGATGGTTGTTAGTCATCATGCGGATGCTGGGAACCAAATTTGGGTCCTCTGCAAGAGCAGCCAGTGCTTTTGCCTGCTGAGATATCTCTCTATCCCCCTAGTACCCAACCTTTTATGTGGCTGCTGAGGTCTCCATCCATGCTTACATAGCAAGCTTTTATCTGATTAAGCCATCTACTTCAAGATTCAAATTCTTTTCATGTATTCAGTCAGTAATGAATACTTTACTTTGAAAATAACAATATTCAACATCGTTTACTTAAAAACATATGTTTCCGTTTTTTATTGTTAAAAATAATCTGGAAACTGCAACATTGATTTCTGTCAACATTTAGCACATTCTCTGGGCCATCACATATTTGAAAGGTATCTCTCGGCTTCAAGCAGTAGTTTGTATTGAAGGCAATAAAAAGGAAAGAAAGTCTAATTTCAGTCACATCTGTCCCCTTTTATCATGAAGAACAAAAGCTTTTCTAGAAGTTGCAACAGATTTCTAGTTGTATAGCCTTCACTAGCACTGTTCCTTTGGACCCTAAGATGCAAGAGGTATTGGGAGATCAGGTGTTGTATTTTTTTTCATCCTTTAAAGTACAGCAAGGGAAGAAAAAAGAAGGTTGAGAAGAGTCTTAGGTTTGAGAGCCTAAGAGTGACTGGCACAAATCCAGGTAATGCATATGAAAACCCGATCAAGTTGGTATTAATACTTTTAATTATCATCATTTCTCAATTATGAACAAAGATATCAAGAAGTTAAAATTTTTGACCAAGTTCATACAACAAAATAGTGTAGAGTTTGAAGGTGATTGTATTAGGGTTCTCTAGAGGAATACAACAGAGAAAAGGAATATATATTCATATATAAAATATACATATATTTAGATATGTATGTGAAGGGGATTTGTTAGATTGGCTTACAGGATAGGGCCCAGGTAGTTCAACAGTCACTGTGTTGTGCTGGAAAGGCCAAGAATCTGATAGTTGATCAGTCCGTGGGGATGGATATCTTAGCATCCCAATGTGGTGCTGAATTCCTGGAGATTCTTGGAGAGCTGCTGGTCTTCAGTAAGTGAGGGTGTAGGTATGGATGGGAGAGACAGCTCTCACCATGGAGGAATTAAAGAGATGGTTTATTCTGGAGCCTATCATGAGTGATCATGGCCTGGGAACACCATGTTCTAATGAGCTAGGAATTTAATGAAATTTTTAGAGTAACAGATCAAAGAAAGTTGCAAAATCACATTATTTCAAATACATTGATGAGTATACTTGCTAGGCAGGCTATAACAAAGTGAGGAGAATTTTGCTTATACAGGTCTCAGATGCTATGTGATGACATTCTTAGCCTTTTGGTTGGTGGAAGCAAAGGTTTTATTAATTCACTCCAAATGTTTTTATCTATTTGTCACAGGATGTCAATGCTGACACAAGTGGTCAAAGAATGGCTTTGTACCACGTGTGTAGGGGGGGTAAACATATCCCAAGATAAATTGTAAACAGGGTCTGGTCCTGAGACATTGCAAACTCTCCACAGTCATTGAAGTGCTAATCAGTTAACCAGCCTTGCAAGTGGTTATGTTGAAGATGCAGGTTTTTTTTTTTTTTTTTTTTTTTTTTTTCAGGAAGACAAGTAGGCCAAAAGCAAATTTCTCTCTTCCATGTCCCTTTTCTAGGCTGATACTAAAAGGAGCCACCCACATTTAGGGTGGGTCTTCGGGCTTCAAATAATCTGATCAAGAAAATCATGTAGTGACTAGCGGCTTGTGTTTTAGTTGACTCCAGATTCAGTGAAGTTGACAACAAAGATTAGCCTTTACGCCAGTTAGGAGTCTGTCTCCAGATTCTATAAATTTACCCACTGTACTAACTGTAAATAGAACCATTCACACAACATGGTTACCATGTTGTGTGAATGGGATTCCATATCACTTCCTAACATCCTTAAGATTGATAAATTATTTATTATAATATATTATTTAATGATAATAAAATATTAATGATTTTTTTAAGTTGGGAGTTTTTAATTACACCTTCAATTTCCTCCTTTTTTTCAAAGCCAATTTTTATTGAAGCTTTGTGCATTTCATACAAAATTTCAAATCAAATCTAGACCCATGCCCCCTTCCTGCCCCCCCACCCCACCAACATTTTCACATTCTGCCAAACATGTTTTTCATCATTTTTTCAGTCTATCTCAAAATTCCCAATGCAGAACTTTACTGTTTCAAGCAGAAGCTCACTGATTCAAGCAGAAGTTCGCTGTTTCAGTCAGTTCTTTGACCCAGTCTTCTTCTTGTTATTTCTTCCAATATGCATCACTCTAAAATATGCACATATGCATGCCACATATATCATAAGTTTTAGCATCTTCAGCTCATGATTTTTTTTTAATTAGGCTGAAAGATGTCATGTTTGAAGGTTCCTCCTTGGCAAGCCCAAACCACCATCAGTTCTGCCCTTATGTTCCACACTGGGGTTTTCCCTTCCCATGGTCACCAAATGAAGTCCAGTAAGCACTGTGTCCTGTCTTGATCTTCCTGTACTGGTCTCCATGATAGAGCCTGGGTAGTCCAACAATGGCAGTCTATACTTTGAAGAGGCTGAAACCCCATTGGTAGCTCAGTCCACAAGTTGGATGTCTCAGCAGTTCCCATCTGGCACTAAAACTTTGGAGGATTCTTGGAGAGACATGAGTCTTCAGTCCATATTGGAAGGTTGAAAAGCTGTGTATCATGTCTTTGAAGGATGGCAAAAGCAGTGACAGCCACAGGGTAGCTGCACTTGCCAGTAAGATAGGAGAAACAACTGTGCTCTTTTTTTTTTCTTTTTGTCTTTTTACTAAGATCTCGTTTTATACCCGAAGTACAATTTCTCAGGCCTTACTATTTATCTAGTTCTGGTTAGATTTTCCTTTTGGATGTTTAAGGCCACACAGCCCAGATTAACCAAGGGTTTTGTGTTCTCAAGGTCACTTGAGGATCTGTTCCTCAGGGGTCACTTGGGTTTTTGTGGGGGAGGGAGCCCCTGGCTCCTTTTGGCTTTTCATTTACCAGTTCCATCCACTCGAGGACAAAAATCAGGTCTTGCTAGACCAGGCTTCCCTTTCTGAAGCATGAGCAGACTTTCCTCTTTATAGACTGGACACTGGCTGAAGTCCCATCAATGGATCTCTAAGACTTCCCTGCACAGGAAGACTGATGACTCACATTTGCAGGACATTTCAAGACATGCACCCATGCATAGTGCCCTGGGACTTAGTTGACCTCTGAGGGCAAGGAACAAAGTTATCCCTTAAGACCCTGGGCCAAATTGTATGGGCATTAAGTATGGTTGCTAAGTATCCAGAAAGGCTAAGTTACATCAGCCTGATATTTTTAATTACTGTGAACTATTTTAGAAAAGGCTTGGACAAAGCTTAAGCAGCCTTGTATAAGAAATACTAAGAGGCACTCCCTTAAAATAAATACTGTGTTTAGACATAATGTCATGATAAAGTAGATTTTTACTCATTCTTTTGATTTTATATTACTCTAAAATATGCATACATACCCTCCACCCATATACCAAAAATTCCTAACTCTAGAAATAAATGGTAGCTTAGTTCTAGAACCTGTTAAGGGATTCACAATATAAGAGCACGGTTGTTTTCAGATCACAAGGACTATAATATTAACGTTGCTCAGTTTGCCTTCCAACTAGGTAATTGGCACTAGCATCCACAGATGAGGGATACCATTTGTTGTTTGTTTTTCTGGGATTGTGTTACTTCACTTAACATGATATCTTCTAGTTCCATCCATTTACCTGCAAAGTGTATTATGTCATCTTTCTTTACTGCTGCATAGAACTCCATTGTGTAGATGTACCACATTTTCTCTATCCACTGGTTTGGTTCCAGCTCTTTGCTATTGTGAAGAGAGCTGCAATAAACATGGCTGTGCATGTATCTCTATGATAAGATGAGTCTCATGGGTATATACCCAGGAGTGGTATGACTGGATCGGGTGGCAAACTCATTTTGAGTCTTTTAAGGATTCACCACACTGCTTTCCATAGTGGTTGTCTGAGTTTACATTCCCACCAGCAGTAGATGAGTGTTCCCCTTTCCCCACAACCTCTCCGGCACTTGGTATCATTTGTTTTCTTGATCCTAGCCAGTCTTATTGGAGTGAGATGATATCTTAAAGTGGTTTTAATTTGCATTTAATATTAATTATTAATTTCAATAATATATATCTTACAATTTTGGGGGGGTCTTTTCGAGACGGGGTCTCCCTATAGCCCCAGCTGTCCTAGAACTTACTCTGTAGACCAGGCTGGCCTTGAACTCACAAAGATCTGCCTGCCTCTGCCTCCCAAGTACTAGGATTAAAGGCATGTGCCACCAGTTAAAAACAAATGGAAATATAGCTCACCATTGATCCTATAATTTAAACATTAAACCACATAGTTGACTAAGTATTTTTATGTCTATGATTCTATCCTAAATTCTGTGGCTTGTAGAGACAGTTGTGATCATTTGTATTTATTACTTTGGAATGTTAGATCAAAGTTGTAGCAAAGAGATCTGGATCTAAAACCCAGATTTACATAGAACCAGACCATTATGACTTTTACATACCAGGACAAAACTTTTCACTTTTGGATAAGATCCTTTTTCTTTTTGTGTGCATATGTATGTATATACTTATGTGTGGGGGAGTTCGTGGTTGTGTGTGTGTGTGTGTGTGTGTGTGTGTGTGTGTGTGTGTGTGTGTTAAATAACAACATCAGGTTTCTTCCCAGGCACTGCCCACCTTTTTTTTTTTTTTTTT
>VZQC01001163.1:0-97253 GCA_009823505.1 Rhizomys pruinosus | reverse complement strand
GAGAGAGAGAGAGAGAGAGAGAGAGAGAGAGAGAGAGAGAGAGAGAATAAATTCTGGCAAAGGCAAAAATTCAAAAGAAAAACAAATCAAATCAGAGACTCAGTACAGCTGACACAATGCATCGATGAACAGATCTGCTGTTCACTTTCACAGAGATCTTGGGGGTCTGCACACTATATAGACACCAGGAAACTTCTCTTGAAAGAAGACCCTGCTGAGTTGATTAGCTAGGTGTCTTTATATGCAAGGATCCCCTCTCTATATATAGCCTATCGTGTGAACCAGGGCAAGTGTCAGGGAACTATCCTCCAGGTCCTGGAATGTAGAATACATTTAGCTAGAGGGTAAAAACTTGGAGTCAGAACTGTATACTGTTCTATGTGATTGAAATCTGGTCTGAGCAATAGTGTCACTAATGCCTTGGTTAAGGGATGAGAAATGGTGAGGGCTTAAAGGTCCTAGGATGTCTGTGAAAAGTTTGCTGATAGCCCTTTCTAAGACCTAGAGCCTGAAAAAAACACCTGTAGCTTTAATATCCACTGCCTTGCCCATGATCCACATCCTCTGGTTGCATGGCAAATAACCCCAGAGATCAACACAGGAAGCTTAATACCACAAAGTTTCTGCTCTCATTGGAAGACATAAACCCAAATATCCAGATAAGGAAAAAGACAGCATAGGTAAACTATAAGCACCTATACACCAACAAGTGATGGCATAGAGGGACTCTGTACCTGTGCTTCATTCAGATAGTCAGTTTGCACCTGCAGACATTTGAGTGGCCACAGAGAAAATCTGCACCTGGGAACATGTGATTGTCTTCATCTGCATATACTCAAGTGAGCCCATGTTGATATCGAGATAATCTACCAACACTCATACAAAATGATGACATAGAAACAATCTGCACCTGTGCTTAGGTGCCTGACCACACAGAAGTCTGCATCTGCACTTATAGGGGTGTCTGCTTACAGAGGCTGTTATTTAATAGCTAGTTGTACTTTTGTTGACTACTTTGTCCTGCCCTGTTCTCTCTCTCCTTTCTTCCTCTATCTCTTTTCTTCCTCTTTCTCCTCCTCCTTTCTTCTTTTTATGATTTTCATACAATATAATTTGATGATATTTAGATCACCTCCCTTATCTGCACCTTCTCTTATTCTCCCAACTTAAATTCATTTATTTTTTACTTTTTATTTTTTTGATTTTTTTCAATTTAATGTACTCTAATATATATGTATTATATAATTTGTGTCTCCAAATGTCCTTCACTGTGGGCCCCACCAGTGGAGCAAGGTTAACCTATGAAGAGTCCCATGCTTGAAAGAGACTGTCTCTGTCCTCTCCCAGCAGCCATCTATTGCCACAATTTTCTTAGGTGGGGTTGGAGCTTCTAGTTATGATGGATAATCAAGAGCAGGGGCAATGGCCAGTCTTATTTGATGGTTATTAAACCCTGGGTAGACAGCTTTTTAAGGAGTCCATTCCTGGGACTGAGGTTTTTTTTTTTTTTTTCATTAGCTTATAATGTCTAGAAAGAGCCATGTCTCCCTGTTATATGATAACTATCTTCAATTTCTTTTTATGATATCTATCTATCTATCTATCTATTTATTTATTTATCTAATCTACAGATACTTTAGAAGTTCTATAGTGCTATATTTCCATATGGATTTTTTTAAAAAGGCTGTTAGGGTTACTTATCCCTCCCTATACTCCCTCCTCTGCTCTTCCATTCCCAGCCCTGTTTAATCATTTCTAGCCTACCGTTTCCCTTTCCCCCTTCACACTACTACATTATAGTACACCTCCCAGGAAGTCTCTAATTATCAATAATGGATGTGTATTAGTTTCTTGACCTTTCTGAATTTTGAAATGGAAATATGCAGATCTAAGGTTTCAAAGCTAAAATCTGGCTTGAGAGAGAACATGTGACACTTGTCTTTCTGGTTTGAGTTACTTCCCTCAGGATGATTGTTTCCAGTTCCACCTTGTCGTAGTTTGTCTTCCATTGCTGTGACAAAACACTCTGACCAACACCAACTTGGGGAGGAAAGGGTTTATTCAGCTTACATCTCCCAGGTCACAGATCATCACTTAGGGAGCTCAAGGCAGGAACTCAGGGCAGGAACCTGGAGGCAGGAGCTGAAGCACAGGCCATGGAGGAGTGATGTTCACTGGCTTGCTCTCTACCTGCTTGCTCTCTGGCTCATGCCCAGCCTGCCTTCTTATACTGTCACTGCTCAACAATCAAGACAATACACCACAGATGTGGCCACAGGCCGATCCAATGGAGCCAATTGCCCAATCGAGGCTCCCTCAACCCAGGTGTGTCAAGTTGACACCAAAGCTATCCAGCACACACCTATTTACCCATAAATTTTATAATTTCATTTAAGAGCTGAATAATGTTCCATTATATATATATATATATATCTTCATTATCCATTTATCAGTTGATGGAGCAATCTCTATGATGAACATAGATGTGAAATTTCTCTATAAAATACATACAAACTGAATGCAAGAATGCATAAAAAATATTGTCCACCATGATCAAGTTGGTTTCATCCCAGAGATGCAGAGATGATTCAACAAATGTCAGTCAAAACACATAATCAGATGCAGAGACAGAAAACATATGATATCTCTTTAGATGTAGAAAGGTCCTTTGACAAAATGAGCATTCATACATGATAAAATTAATAGAAAACATTGGCATACAGGGGACATATCTCAACATAATAAAGGCAAACTACCACAAGCCCACAGCCTACATCATACTAAATGGAGAAAACTAGGAAGCATTCCACTTAAACTCAGGAACAAGAAGAGGATATCCCCTTTCTCCATCCTGTTAGATACAGTACTTGAAGTCTTAGTTAAAGCAATAAGACAAATGAAGGAGATAAAGGGGACACAAATTGGAAAGGAAGAAGGTGAAGTATCTTTCTTTTTAAACAGTATGATTCTATAGATTCCCTGTCTATTCTGATTAGTTTTAGTTTGAAGTCTATTTTGTCAGATATTAGAATATCTGCCCATGCTTGTCCCTTGGTTTCATTTGCTTAGAATATCTTTTTTCCTTTTTACTCTTTTTTACTCTTAGGTAGTGTCAGTCATTGTTGGTGAGGTGCGTTTCTTGGAGGTAGCAAATTGATGGATCCTGTTTTCTAATGTAATAATTTAGGCTGTGTCTTTGTTTCTTTTTACTAGGGAGCTGAGATCATTAATACTGAGGGTTATTGTTGACCAATGTTTATATTCTAGTGTAGTGCTGTTTGGTTAGACTTCATTTGGCTGACTGTTCTGGGGTAAATTATTTGTTCTTTGTGCCATCTTGACAGTGTTTAATCTCTTCTGACTGAAGTATTCCATCAATTATTCTCTGTAGAGCTGGTTTTGTAGACATATAGTCCTTAACTTTCTTTTTAATCATGGAAAGTTTTTCCTTTTTCTTCAATTAAAATAGTTTTGCTGGGTATAGTAATCTAAGCTCCAATCTTTGTTCTGTCATGATTTGTATGACATTGGCTCATGCCCTTCTGGCTTTCATAGACTCTAATGAAAAGTCTGCTGTTATTCTGATATGCCTATCTTTATATTTGACTTGATTTTTCTGTCAAACAACTTTCAATACCTTTTCTTCTGTATGATTGGCATTTTAATTACATGACATGGGGAGTTTCTGTTCTGGTCCTGTCTACTTGGTATTCTGTATGGCCCTCTTGTACCTTGATGGATATGTCTTTACCTAGGTTTAGAATATTTTCTTCTATGGCTTTATTAAATAATTCTACAAGCCTTTGCCCTGGATTTCTTCTCCTTCTTCTATGCCTGTAATCCATAGGTTTGGTCTTTTTACAGTGTTCCAAATGTCTTGCATATTCCATTCCTGGCTTACTTTAGATTTGACATTTTCTTTGAACAATCCATTTCCCCAAGCTTATCTTCAAAATCTGATATTCTATTCCATTTCCTTCACTTTCTTATTTCCTAAGCTTTTTGTTTGAGTTTCCAAGTTTTTGATTTCAAGTTTTATTTCAGATCAGCTTTTCTTCAGTGATTCTATCTCTTTATTGAATTCTAGTTTCATGTGTTGAATTTAGTTATTTCATTCAACTGTTTGTGCTTTTCATGTTTTTCATTCTGTTATTTATTCATCTCTTCTTTGGGTTCCTTGATTGTATTTATAATTGCTATTTGGAATCATTGTTTTGTGTATCCAGTTGGTTGTTATTCTCAGGAAACATTATGATGGAGTTGTTAATTTCTTTATTAGCCATCTTATCTTAATTATTCAGGTTGCTTGTGTTTTTCACTGAGGCCTAGGCACCTAGACTTGTGTGATGATGTGTCTTGTTGTAAGTGATACTGTTCTTGTGGAATGTTTGTATCTTTGTTCTTTCCCCATCTTGTCAAGTTATAGCCCAGATGAGTAGTCCTTGGTGTTCAATTTTGGGGCCACTTTATGTTGATGTACAATTTGGGTGAAAGATGAAAGAAGTGGTCTTAGTTCATCTAGAAATAGGCACAACTTTAGTTGCAATTTTAGGATTGACCATACTGGGTTCTGGATCATCATGTTGGGATGCAACTGCCATGTGAGCAGTTTGGCTGGTAGGTTAGGGTAGGTTTTCAGGGTTGTGGTGACCATAGCTCAGATTTCAAGCTCAAGCTGATCTCAGGGATTGGGGCCTCTTGGAGACCCAGGCTGGGCTGAAAGGTGAAATGTCAGGGATTGACTCACTCTGACAAGATGATGTATTGGCCAATCCAGAAGGGATAGGATTAACATGACCCAGGGAATTCTGAGAGCTAAGATGGCAGGGAGCTCCACCTTAGGTTTATACAAAGGGACTATGTATTTCCTCCATATAAGAAATGTACCCTGTAGCTAAAATTCCTTCTGGGAGGCACAAATGACATCCAGCCTCCTCCTCCCTTGGTCCCTACAGCAAACTAAGGTCTGCTTTTGCCAAACTACAGTCTGGGAAACCGATAAGTATTGGGCTTACTTACAAATCAGTGAGTAGGGGCTTACTTTGCAAGAGTGTGGATGCTCCCCTCCTAATGCCACAGTGGAAAGTGTCCATCCAGGCATGGATTTTGATTTCCCCACAGCCACGCAAAATGGTCAGAGCATCTCCTCAATGCTTCTTCAGTTTATATCCCCTTGTGCAACTAGGACCAACTGGTTGGTTGGGAGATGAGGCTGACTCTTGCTGCCCTCATTCATTGCTGACAGTAACAGTCAATAAGCTTAGCTGTGCTGATACTAGGCAAGCAGGTACAACCTAGTTTGGGCATCTGTCCATGGTCTGCCTGGCAGAGGACAGTCCTATGCAACATACCTCACGGGCAAATACAGTTAAATCTTAGAGTAAAATAATAAGAAAAAGCATCCCAAGAAAGTAGAACTAGAATGCAGGGGGGTATCACTATTCTCTCTGAGAGAACAGATTTCAAACTAAAAATTTGAAGTGATAAATAACATTACTTTAGACTGGTTAAGAGACAAGTCCACCTATTAGACATTTTAAAAATATATGTATTGAACTTTGGCACACTCAATTTCTTCTTTGATCTTTAATATTGCTTTCCATCTACTGATTTGGATTTGGCTTGTTCTTGCTTTTCTGAGATATTAAGATCTATTACTAAGATATTTATTTGAGATTTCTCTGATTTTTATTGTAGATATTTATAGCATAAACTGCCCTCTGAACCACTGGATTATGTTTCACAGGTTGTACTAAGTTTTGTTTTTATTTTCTTTGAGTATAGAAAATTTTAATTTCACTCTTGGCTGATGATTCATTTATCATTCAATAGTATGTTGTCTAATGTTCATGAATTTGTATATTTTCTATAGGTTCTTTTGCTGATTTCTAGTTTGTTACATTGTGATTAGATAGAATACAAGAAATTATTTCAGTTTTCTGTAAATTTTAGGACTTGCTCTGTATCTTAAAGTGATCATCTTAGAGAATACTCCATAGGCTTCTCAGATATATATTCTGCAGTGTTTGGAGAGATATATGTCTGTTAAGTCTATTTGGTTGATAATGTCATTTAACTCTGATGTTTCTTTATTAATTTTTTTATCTGGATGATCTGTCTACTATCAAGTGTGGGAATTTCTTTCTTTTTTCTTTCTTTCTTTCTTTCTTTCTTTCTTTCTTTCTTTCTTTCTTTCTTTCTTTCTTATTTTTATGTGTATGTCTGCATATGGTTTGGTGCATCTGTGTCGTGCAGTGTCATGGAGGTCAGAAGAGGGCGTTGGATTCTCCTGGAACTGCAGTTAAAGATGGCTCTTAGCTGCCATATGGGTGCTGGGAATCGAACCTGGGTCCTCTGCAAGAGCAGTCGGCACTCTTAACCGCTGAGCCATCTCTCCAGCCCCAAGAGTGCAAGTTTTTTTTTTTTTTTTTTTTTTTCTTTTCGAGACAGGGTCTCCCTGTAGCCACAGCTGTCCTGGAACTCACTCTGTTAGACCAGGCTGTCCTTGAACTCACAAAGATCTTCCTGGCTCTGCCTCCCAAGTGCTAGGATTAAAGGCGTGTGCCACCACGCCCAGCTGGAGAGTGCAGATTTTAAGATCACTTGCTAAGATGGTGTTTAGGTCAATACCCTTTCATTTACAGACAAATTTCCTCCTCCTGCTGCTCATCAAAGAAGCTTCATTTGGTAACAGATGAAGACTATTACTAAGTTCCACACTGATCAAACGCAGAGTATATGTGGCTGTGAGGTGCCCAGCCCTAGGTGACACATCTGCAATGTAACCTCTACAACTAAGGCTCAGGAAACTTCATGAAAGAGGGGTTAGGAAGAATGAAAGAACTGGAAAGATAGTTGCTGCTATTTAAGATATTCTAGACATGATAGGGAAGCTATAGCAATGAAACCCACATAGTTTTGTAGTCTAAGAAGATCTCCATATAATGACAAAACCAGTTTACATACCAAAGTAGATGAGAGAAATTTCAAGGGGTCTCATCTCAAAATGAAGTACTAAAGGCAATCAACAAATGCTGAGGGAAGTAGAATCAGTTTTCTCTAGGGACTAGCTCAAGTGGTCATCCCTAAGCACAGGCACCCAGTAGCACCACTAAATGAACTCAGTGCATTATATAAATATACACCTATACATATAAATGCATATCTATAAATTTATTTATATGTAACAAAGAAGACAAGGGATTGAAAAGGAGTGGGGAGACATGGGAAAAGTTTGAGGAGGACTGGGAGGGATTGAAATAATGCAGAGACTATGCTTATATTCATAATGTTTTTAAAAAGAAAAACAACCAACCACAGACAAGTAGTATAGATTTTGCTTTTTCTCTTCAAGAACAATTTTAGAAACATGTCTGTCATAAGTTGTTATTTAGGGAACAAATAACTCTTCAAAGGGGGAAGTATTTGAAAACTATTATGTTTTGGCATAGGTGAACCTGTCTCTTTGCTCTGGCCTGGCTTTGTGGTTAATGTTTTCCTTATGTTCTTTCAGAAATTAAATGGCCCAGATCTATTTGAATCATTCAATTACAATCATCTTAAGACCAGCTTTTTTGAAATTTTATAGGTTTATGCCCTTATGAGCAAGGTAAACTGAAATCAGCAATACAAAAGGAAAACATTTTAGATGGAAATGGAATTACTTTTGAGCACTTTACAAAATATGGGAGCATTTTCATGTTATTTATGTATGAGAATCTCCCTAGAAGCATGCATCATTTTTATCCTGCAGCTGAGAAACTAAACTTTAGAAATTTCAATTACTGTGTCCAGAATTACTATGCCTAAGTATGGACTTGAAGTCTTGTTTCTTTAATCCTATAGCTGTCCAATAAATATTCTGATACTAAGCTAACTTTTGAAAAAGACTGAGGAAGAATACTGTGCTGTACTTTAAATATCA
Source organism: Rhizomys pruinosus (assembly GCA_009823505.1). NCBI lineage: Eukaryota > Metazoa > Chordata > Mammalia > Rodentia > Spalacidae > Rhizomys > Rhizomys pruinosus. The sequence continues at coordinate 89,329 of VZQC01001163.1, read as the reverse complement.
CATGACAGAATATAGTGACTCCATCAAACTATTTGCTAGAAAGCAAAGACCCTGCTTGAAGATGTCTAAGAAATTTGAAAGCCCTATTAAACTTAACGGTATTTAATTGCAAGGAGCTCAAGAATCAGATTACAGGACCACTCAGTATCTTCATTATGCATATAGCAGAGAAAGGTTTTACTTGGATTAGGGATGGATGGTGGTAGTGATAGTGGTAGTATGGGAAGTGGGAAAGTTGAAGGATAGAGAAGAAAAGTATATTGGTTGTAGAGTAACCCTAAGAATATCAGATTGAGTAGGAGTTAGAGGGATGAGGAATAGGGTGATAAGATAAGGCATGGTAAAAATATAACCATCCAGGCATTCAGGTGGGGAAGGCCTGGCCTTTGGGAAAGGGACTCCACATAGGCTGATAGAGCTCAGGGGATGAGCTGGCACTGAGGAGTGGGCAGGGAGAGTAGTTTGGTGCAATGGTCCCTAGCACAAATGACAGAAATTGTAAACTCCAGGGTGGGGGAGGGCTTTGGAGGGTGCCAAAGGAGAAGTGGGTTTAAAAGCCGTTAAGACTGATTGAAAAATTATGTATGAAACACATAAATAATTCAATAAAAATAAAATTGAATAAGTAGTTACAAATGAAAACAAATGGCCATCGATAACTGGTGGTGGCATTATGGTTTGGATATGAAGTATTTCCCCTTGCCTCACATGTTAGAAGCCTGGTTCCTTGTTGTTGCCACTACTGAGAGGCCGTTAGCTCATGAAAGATTTGACTTCATCAAAGAGTTAATCATTCCTTGTTGAGTTCATTGTTGTGTTCATAGTTGAGTGGTCTTAGGAAGCAGACATGGATCATTGGACTGTATCTTTGAAGGCTTTATCTTTTCCTTGATATTTCCTCTCTCTCTTTCTCTCTCTCTCCATTCTCTCATTTTCCTTTCCTACCCCTTCCACCTTTGTTTACCCCTTTTTCTCTCTCTTCTGTCTTTCTATTATGTAAAGGAGGTAAGCAGCTTTGTTCTACCATATTGCTCCCCCACCATGATGTTAATTTTCTCCTCAGGCCCAAAGCAAAGGACTGAAACATAAACCAAAATAAATCTTTCTTACTTTAGGTTGACAGGTATGTTGTCATAGCAACAAAACCAAACAGCACACTCAACAACAGGTGGCCTCTTGTAGTGTGATAGGTATTGAGAGGAGGAGCCATGTCATACAAAGAGAGTCAGCAACAACCAGACAAAAGGATCCCTTTCCTTATAATATCCCTGAGTTACATAAATCACCACTAAGTCTGTAAAGCTAGCCAAACATACACAACATCAGTAAACACAATGTGTTAGTCAACTTCCTGTCACTGTGACAAAATACTCAAGGAAATATAAGGAAAAAGGTTTGTTTTGAGTCACAGTTTCCAAGGTTGTTTCCATAAAGGGTCTCTTGGTTCCATTGTTTCTGGCCCTTTGGTGAGACAGAAAATTGTGGCAGGCAATACATTGAGGAACAGATCTACTTGCTTCATGGCAGGCAGGAAGTGAGGAAGGAGGGAGGGAGGGAGGGGAGAGAGAGACAGAGAGAGAGAGAGAGAGAGAGAGAGAGAGAGAGAGAGAGAGAGAGAGAGCACTTTTTGTAACAAAGCCCTGTTGCAGAAATACATTAAGCCCTGAATCTACAAAGACATTAAGTCATGACATCAGAGGCCTCATGATCCAATCACCTCCCAAAGGTCCCACCTCTGATTATGGCTACATTTGAACTCCAACACAAGAGTCCTTCAACACATGAGATTTGGGCAGCATTTAAGATTTGAACCATAATGTACAGTAAGATAGCATTTTCTAGGATATAATTAATACTAGTCTTTCTTCTTTTTTTTTTTTAAATTTATTTATTTATTTATTTATTTTTGTATGTGTATGAATGTACTGTCTGCATGCAGGTCTGTGCACCCGTGTCATGCAATGCCGCGGAGGTCAGAAGAGGGTCTTGGATTCCCCTGGAACTGGAGTTCTCCTGGAATTGGAGTTACAGACGGTTCTTAGCCGCCATGTGGGTGCTGGGGATCGAACCCGGGTCCTCTGCAAGAGCGTCGGTGCTCTTAACCACTAGGCTATCTCTCCAGCCCCAATACTAGTCTTTCTTCTATCTCTTACCTCTTTCCCTTCATCACTGAAGAGCGAGCACTGTGTATCAACCTCCCTCCTGCCCTGGTCTAATCCCCAACTATCCAAACAAGTTTGGTTGTCTATCACATGGATTCCAGCATTTTCTCTTTTTTCAAATTTTAGTTCCTTATGCTAAGTGGTGTGGCCTCTGATAATAACTGAGATATCTGGGCAAGGCTACAGCACACAGGAGAATTAATGATTTCACAGATATCTGTTAAATGGGCAAGAATGTGTTTATTGTGTAATGCTCTCCTGGAAAAAGGCCTAGAAATATTCTCTTACTTGGAGAGTTTTCTAAGCATTTTGTTTTACTGAAAAAATCATAGCCATTATTTTAATAATTTCTTCCTATAAGTCTACTTATCATTTTTCTTTTTGCTTTAGAAATTTATTTTATTTTTCTTTTTTAAAGATTTTTAAAACTTTATTATTTCTTATGTGTATGAATGTACTGTCTGCATGTAGGTCTGTGCGCCCGTGTCATGCAGTGCCGCGGAGGTCAGAAGAGGGCATTGGATTCCCCTGGAACTGGAGTTAAAGACGGTTCTTAGCCACCATGTGGGTGCTGGGAATCAAACCCAGGTCCTCTGCAAGAGCAGTGGGTGCTCTTAACCACTGAGCCATCTCTCCAGCATCCCTACTTATCATTTTTCTAAATCATCTATTTATTGAGCATTTTTATCAGCACCAGCTCAAATGTTCATATGCATTTTAAAATCTTTTTATTTTTAAAACAAACTTAAGATATGAGTATAGTTTTCACCTTTATATGTAAGGAACCAAAAAGCAAAGAGCTCAAATGTTTGTTAGTTGTCATATGTGTAATAGTTATATGGTGGGATTCTAACCAGACAATTGGACCCTGTAATTAGTGTTGATATGCAAGTAGATTCACTTTATCTTGCTGGAACTTCTGTCTTCCAGCTGATATGACTGTGGACTGATGTCTCACAGTATTACTGTCTTCTGGGAGACTGATTCTTCTTACCAGTGGATTTTGACCAATGTTGAATAATAGGGATTCACAAAGGCCTTCCACTTTCTCAGGATGTGTTTCTCAGGGTTTGTTTTTCCAGAGCTTTCTCCTTGGATCAAATGATGGTAGTCTTTAACTCAGCTATATTCTTGATTCTCTGCCTTACTTGTTCCACTTTTTTTGAACATACAGCCTAATAAATCACCTTGGTGAGAAAAATCATCTTAAGAGTTTCTAGGAACCCTGAACATAAAATCCTGATCCCATTTTTAAGTACTTGCCTTCTACTGGAGCAGGAATATTGCAGCTTCTTCAGTTGTTCATGTAAGAGGATCACATAGAAGTGTAAATCCCCAAGGTATAGGAATCTTGTGATCAAGTTACATGCTATTATACTATGCCCTTAAGTGTCTTAAAGCTGAATATAGATATATTTTAGTGATAAGTCATGAAAACTGCTTGCTCAAGCATATCAGAAGAACATACTTCTTTGATTAGAGTTAGTTTTAATATTTTGCATTTTATGGTAAAAGTTATATTACTAGAAATAAAATGTGAGTATATTTGATAGTAGAAGGATCTTGATTTCAAGGAATGGAATGTATTTAATTTATTCCAGATAACTAAGGGGTTTGCCCCTGATGTACAGGTTTGTGAAGCAAATTTCACATACATTTAGGATTTTAAAAATATATGGTATCAAAATTATATTAAATACCTAAGACTCAGAAATGCTGAGAAACACTAAGAAAAATTATTTGCATAGGTGATATTCACAAAGGATTTAATTTTTCCAAGAACACATTGATATGCTACAACTGAGTGAATAAAATGTGTATCTTATCATTACAAATAACTTCTGTGTAATTAATCCATACAAAGAATTCCAGTAAATGTCCTTGTTGATTATGAATTGTCCATTTATACTTTAAGATCAGGGAAGCAGGCAGAATTGTAATGAATGGTATAATTGTTGAACATTTAAGCAAACATAATCTACTTGGGAATGAATACCATGATTTACGTAATGAGAAATCATGCCAACCAATCAAGTTTATTTTAACAAATGATAAATAGTTATTTAAAAATAAGGAAGAAATAAATGTAACTTATTAACATTTGCCTTTGCCAAAGTCTCTATTCTCTCTCCATTGTGTCTGAATGCCCCCCAAATCCTAACACAGTCTTTAAAAGATGAACTATAAGATCAGAAAAAATATTTTTTACTTTGGAATTAATTTAGAAATAAATAGCAGAGTTGGAAACTATTATTTAAAAGAAAAGTTTGGTAGTTGGCTACATTAGTAAAATAGTTCTGATGTGAATTTAAAATTTTTATGATTCAAGCATGTTTTAAATTTCTGAGTTCACAATCATATACACAAACTGCTTTTAGTTCTCAAAAATTACCAATGAAAATGTAAAAGTCAAGGATGTTGGGAGAGAACTGAAAGAGTCCAACTTGTCTATGGCTAAATGTAAGATAAAGTATATGGCAAGAAAAATCTAAATACACTTATAATAGTGTCACTGTAGCCCTACCCTACATATTTTGAGGAGTTAAAATATATGGTTCAGGTTAGGGCTGACAAGATGGGTCAGTGGGTAAAGATGCTAACAATACAAGCCTGGCTATCAATCCAAATTCTATCCTCAGAGCCCATGGAAAGGTGGAAGGAGAGAACTCCACAAAGTTCATGCCGTGTCATACAGACACAGACACAGACACAGACACACACACACACACACACACACACACACACACACGCAGATAGGTTATATTTAAATTTCAATTTTATTTATTTAAAATTTTTTTAATTAATTTTATTTATTTCTGTATGTGTATGAATGTACTGTCTGCATGCAAGTCTGTGCACCCGTGTCGTGCAATGCTGTGGAGGTCAGAAGAGGGTGTCGGATTCCCCTGGAACTGGAGTTCTCCTGGAATTGGAGTTTCAGACGGTTCTCGGCCGCCATGTGGGTGCTGGGATCGAACCCGGGTCCTCTGTAAGAGCGGCCGGCACTCTTAACCACTAGGCCATCTCTGCAGCCCTCAACTTTATTTTTTATTATGATAAAATACAGTCAACATATGTTTTCTATTTTAGCTCTTTTATTGATATCAAGTTTCAGTTCCACTGAGGACCTTCACAGTGTTGCCCGGTCGTCACCAGCATCCATTTCCAGAACTTTAATTTTTGCAGCAAAACTCCGTTTTCCTTAATCATTACCACCCCATTCCTTTCCCCCATTTCAACCTCTGGGAACCTCTCTTTTTGCCTAGTCTAGATACCTTCTGTGGGTAGAATTGTAATTTACCTTGTATGTATGAACAAGGATATCTAGGCAAATCCATATTGTAGCATATATCAGAACTGTTGCTTTTTATGGGTGAATAATATTCTCATGTATGTATTTTCTTAAAAATTTCAAAACATATACCATTTATATGTACTATGTCAAGTATTTTATATAAAATATCTTACTCAATCTTCACAGCAACTAATGGAGTAGGTATTATCTTTAGTTTATATGTGAGAACACTGGAGCCTAGAAAATTTATGTACTCAGGAGAATTAGCAATGTATTAGGTCTGTATGTAGGGCCATTTGCTTAGATGTAGTAATACATAGTCACTTTAGTGGAATTTATCTTGAAACATGCATAGAGTTTTGATCACTACACTTTAATAAATATGTTAATCTATAAGAAAGGGTATAAAGAATGGAATTTTAAAGTAAAAAATGAAAGATATTTTTGGCTGCCAAGCTATCAACTAAAATATATAAAATTATTTTTGGGGGGTAAATGAAGGTAGAAAGAGAGAAAAACTGGAGTTAAATTCCGAAGACCATATTTAGGTTAAATAAAACCTTATTTTGACTTGAAGAATATTATCAGTAGAGATTTTTCCTGAAAAACTTTGAAAAGGATAATTTAATGTAAACAAAATTATTTCATAGAAATAGAAGATACAGAGAATTTTAAATAAGATATTGTTGCAATTTATTAAGAGAAAAATAAAGGATATATTTTTAATTAATTAATTAATTAATTATATTTTAAGGGATTCACAGTATAAGAGCACAGTTGTTTTCAGATCACATTGACATTACTCAGTTTGCCATACAATTAGATAATTGGTGCTAGCATCCACAGATTAGGGATACCATTTGTCTCTTGTTTTTCTGGGACTGTGTTACTTCACTCAGCATGATATCTTCCAGCTCCAGCCATTCACCCACAAAACTCATGATGCCAACCTTTTTCACCACTGCACAGAACTCCATTGTGTAGATGCACCACACCCTCTCCATCCACTCCTCAGTTGAGGGGCACCCTGGACTGTTCCACCTCCTTGCCACTGTGAAAAGAAATGCAACAAATACAGCTACTCATGCATCTCTTCCATAAGATGAGTCTTGTGGGTACATGCCCAGAAGATGCATGGCTGGGTAAGGTGGCAAGTTCATTCCAAGTCTTCCAAGGGTGCTCCACACTGCTTTCCATGGTGGCTGTACGAGTTTACATTCCCAGCAGCAGTGGATGAGTGTTCCTCTTTCCCCACAACCTCTTCAGCACTTGGTATCATTTGTTTTCTTGATCCTAGCCAGTCTTATTGGAGTAAGGTGATATCTTAAAGTAGTTTTGATTTGCATTTCCTTAATGATTAATGATGTTGAACACTTCTTTTTAAAAAATTTTTATTTATTAATTTATTTATTTTATGTGTATGAATGTACTATCTGCATGTAGGTCTGTGCACTTGTGTTGTGCAATGCCACGGAGATCAGAATAGGGCGTCGGATTCCCCTTGAACTGGAGTTCTCCTGGAATTGGAGTTACAGACGGTTCTCAGCCGCCATGTGGGTGCTGGGGATCAAACCCGGGTCCTCTGTAAGAGCAGTTGGCGCTCTCAACTGCTAGGCCATCTCTCCAGCCCCATGTTGAACACTTCTTAAGATGTTTCTCAGCCATTAAGATGTTCCTCACTTGTGAAGTCTGTTCAGCTCTTTGCTGAACATCTATTGAGTGGGTCATTTGTTTTCTTTCTTCTTTGTTTTTTGAGTAGTTTATATATTCTGGAAATCAATGCTTTGTCAGATGTTTCTGCAGTGAAGGTTTCCTCCCACTCTTTGGGATTTCTCTTCACATCCTTGATTGTTTCTTTTGATGTACAGAAGCGTTTGAGTTTAATGAGGTCCAATTTGTCATTTGTCGACCTTAATTCTTGCGCAGCTGCTGTCTGATTTAGGAAGTCTTTTCCTATGCCTATGTCTTGTAGTCTGCTGCCAACTTTTTCTTCTATCGCCTTCAGAGTTTGGGGTTTCACATTGAGGTCTTTAATCCATCTGGAGTTGACTTTTGTACAGGGCAAGAGGTAGAGGTTTAATTTCATTCTTCTACAAGTGGTGATCCAGTTTTGCCAACACCACTTGCTGAAGATGCAGTCTTTCCTCCATTTTGTCTTCTTGGCCCCCTTGTCAAATATGAGATGGCTGAAATTGTATGTGCTCAAGTTTGGATCTTCAGTTTTTTCCATTGGTCAACAGGTCTGTTTTTGTGCCAGTACCAGGCTGTTTTTATGACTATAGCCCTGTAGTATAGTTTGAAGTCTGGTATAGAGATCCCCCCTGTATTGCTCTTTTCATTCAGGGTTGTTTTGGGTATTCTGTGTCTTTTGTTTTTCCAAACAAAATTAAGGACCTTTTTTTTTCAAGCCTGTGAAGAAACTCTTGGGGATTTTAATTGGGATTGCATTAAATCTATACAAGATTTGGGGTAGAATGGACATTTTTACTATATTAATTTTCCCAATCCATGAGCATGGGAGGTTTTTCCATCTTCTGATGTCTTCTTCAATTTCTTTCTTTAAGGGTTTAAAATTTTTGTTGTAGAGATCTTTGGTGTCTTTGGTTAGGTTTGTTCCTAGGTATTTTATTGTTTTTGAGGCTATTGTGAGTGGGAAGGTCTCCTTGAATTCCTTCTTCAGTTGCTTGTTGTTGGTGTAAAGAAAGGTTACTGATTTTGGGGGGTTAATTTTGTATCCTGCCACTTTACTGAAGCTGTTAATTGTTTCTAGGAGTTTTCTGGTGGAGTTTTTAGCATCCCTTAAGTAAACAATCATATCATCAGCACAAAAAAGGGATAGCTTGACTTCCTCTTTTCCAAAATTGTAACTCTTAATTTCCTTTTCTTTTCCCTTATTTTGCCCTAGGATGTTTCAAGCACTATAATTGAAGAGTAGTGGTGAGAGGGGGGCAGCCTTGTGGAGTGGGTTCCCACCTTTAAAGGGAAATGCTTCTGTCATTTTCCCCATTTAGGATGATATCGGCTGTGGGTTTCCTGTATATGGCTTTGATTACATTAAGGAATGATACCTCTAATCCAGTTCCTCTAGGACTTTAAGCATGAAAGGGTGGCTGGATTTTGTTAAAGGCTTTTTTCTATTATATGATGATGGTTGGTTTTTTGTCTTTCAGTCCTTATATATGCCTGATGATGTTTATGTTTATGTTTTCTATATGTTGAACCATCCCTGCATCTTGGTATGAATCCAACTTGGTCATGGATGGATGATTTTTGATGTGGGTCTGTATGCAGTTTGCCCAGTATCCTGTGTTTAGAATTTTTGGCATCTGTTGTTCATTAGGAGGATGGGTCTGTAGTTTTCTCCTTTCAGTTGTATCTTTGCCTGGTTTTGGTAATGAAGAGTGATGCTGCTCATAGAAGGAATTTGGGAGAATTTCCCTTGTATCCTTCTAAACAATTTGGGTAATGTGTTTTTGTAAGTCTTTTTTTGGAATGTTTTATAGTAATTCTGCTTGAAAAACCATCTGGTCCTGGGCTTTTTTTTTAGTTGGGTGTGTTTCTTACATCTTCAATTTCTTCATATCTTATGGGTCTATTTAAGCTGTTGATCTCTTCTTGGTTGAGCTTTGGTGGTTCCCAGGAATTTCCGATACTTCATCCCACTTCTTCTAGGTTTTTCAAACATGTTAGAGTTAGGTTTTTTGAAGCATTCATATTGATTTTCTGGATCTTTTCATTGTCTGTTGTGGTATTTCCCTTTCATCACAGATTGTATTGATTTGGAGTTGTTTCCTTCTTTCTTTTTGTTTAACTGGCTAGAAGGTCTTGTCTATCTTTTTATTCTTTCAAAGAACCAAATTTTGGATTCATGATTTTTTTGTATTGTTTTCTTTGTTTCTATTTCATTGATTCTTGCTCTTTCTGATTTTTTTTTTTTTTTTGGTCTTTTTTTGAGACAGGGTCTCCCTGTGGCCCCAGCTGTCCTGGAAACTCACTTTGTAGACCAGGCTGGCTTGCCTTGAATCACAAAGATCCGCCTACTTCTGCCTCCGAGTGCTAGGATTAAAGGTGTGCGGCACAACGATTTTGCTTTTTTCTTTTCTTGTCTGTTGGTTTAGGGTTCATCTGTTTGTTGCCTCTCAAGTGCTTATTTATTTATTTATTTTTATTTATTTTATTTATTTATTTATTTATTTTTTTGGGTCTTTTCAAGACAGGGTCTCCTCTAGTCCCAGCTGTCAAGTGCTTTTATGCGTGAGTGTTAGATCATTCACTTGTGCTCTTTCTGTTTTTCTAAATGTAGGCACCCAGGGCTATAAATTCCCTCTTAGGACTGCTTTTAAGTATCCCATAGGTTTGTTGTGTTGTATTATCATTGTCATTTAGTTCCAGGAATGCTTTTATTCTTTATTTTCTTTTTCTCTTTCTTACCCATTCATTATTCAAGAGAGTGTGTTGTTTGGTCTCCATGTGTTTCTTACAGATAGTAGGGCTTATCCCTGGTGTTGATGTTGAGTTTATTGCACTGTGGTCTGATAGCATGATGAAATTATTTCAGTCTTTTTGTATTTGTTGGAGGTTTCTTCTGTGTCCCAGTATGTAGTCTATTTTGGAGAATTTTCCATGGGTGCTGAGTAGAGACCTGCTCGAGTAGAAAGTGTATTCTCTGGTATTTAGGGTGGAATATTTGTAGATGCTGTGAGGTCCATTTGGTGTATCATATCGTTCAGTTCAGATGTCTTTCTGTTTATTCTTTTCCTGTTGACCTGTCCAGAGGGGCTCAGCAGGGTATTGAAGTCCCCTACTATGGTGTTCTGGGGTTAGTCTGTGGACTTGTGGTCCTGGAGAATTGTCTTTATAAAGTTTGGTGCACCAGAGTTTGGGGCATATATATTCATAATTGTGAAATCTTCTTGGTATTTTTCCTTTGATAAAAAACGTAATGGCCTTCTTTGTGTCTTTGATTTCTTTTACTTTGAAGTTTATTTTGTCTGATATTAAAATGCAACACCTGCTTTCTTTTTGTGTACTATTTTCTTGAGTTATTTTTTCCATCTTTTCACTTTAAGGGTGGTACCTGTCCTTGTAGGTAAGATACATTTCTTTTAGACAGCATATGGATGGGTTCTGTTTCCTAATCCAATCTTCTAGTCTATGCTTTATTGGGGAGGTTTAGTCCATTAATATTTAAGTTTATGACTTAGGTTTGTGTTGCTTCCTTTGCCTTATTATCCATTTTGCAGTTTGGGTTTAGGTTTCTACTTCTGCATTTAGCTTTTATTGATTTCTCTTTCTAGGTGCCTGGGGTGGTTGCTTCTTTCTTCTTGTCCTTTGAATTGCTACAAGTTTCTCTGAAGGGTTGGTTTTCCGACATGTATTCTTTTTTTTTTTTTTTTTTGTCTTTTTGAGGACAGGGTCTCCCTGTATCCCCAGCTGTCCTAGAACTCACTTGTGACCAGGCTGGCCTTGAACTCACAAAAGATCCACTGCCTCTGTCTCCTGGAGGCTAGGATTAAAGGTGTGCACACCCACGCCTGGGCTCGGACATGTATTCTTTCATCTTGTTTATGTTCATGGAAGGTTTTTTCTCTCCTTCAAACTATAATCGAGATTTTTTGCTGGGTATAGTAACCTGTGGTTGGCATCTATTTCCTTTAACACTGGGATGCTTTGCTCCAGTTCTTGCTTTCATAGTTTCCACTGAGAAAACAGTTGTATTCTGATAGTTTCCCCTTATAGGTCACTTGTTTTTCTCTTGTGGCTTTAGAATTTTGTCTTTTTTTGGAGTCTAGCACTTTAACCATGATATGGCGTGGAGGAGTTTCTTTTCTGATCTTGTCTGTTTGGGTTCTATGTGCTTCTTGTATTGTATTGGTTTGTCTTTTTTTTTTTTTTTTTTAGTTTGGGGAAGTTTTCATCTATTATTCTGTTGAAGAACTGATCAATACCATTCTCTTGGAATTCTTCTCCTTCCTCTATTCCTATGATGCGGAGGTTTGATCTTTTCATAGTGTCCCACAGTTCCAGGATTTTTTTTTATGGGAGAGGAAACCTAACAACCAAGTTTCCTAAGCTGATGAACAATTTATACTGTCTTGTATCTTTGGGCGTGTATGTATGTGTGTGTGTGTGTGTGTGTGTGTGTGTGTGTGTATTGAAGTCCTTTGTTTTTTTAACTTTAAAAAATATTTTTGAGAATTTCATACATGAGTACTGTAGTTCCATCATTTCTATCTCTCCTCTTTAACTCTCTCCCACCTCCCTCTCAGTTTTGTGAACTCTTATTTTTAGTTAATTATTAATTAATTGATTTATTATTTTTTTTTTATTTTGAGAAACAGTCTCACTTTGTAGCTCAGCTAGCCTGAGACTTGCTATGTAGACTATCCCTGCCTGGGCTCAATCTCACTGTGTTACACCTGCCTCTGCCTCCCAAGGGCTGGGATAAAAGGCATGTGCCACCACACCCAGCATGACCTGCTCTTTGATTGTTATTGTTACATAGACATACTTTTGAGAATGAGAGCAAGGCAATAAATGAACTCCTTATGAATGAAAATTAGCATTATCCTGGGGTCTATGATGACTTCAGAGTGCTCAGTATACATTTAACATGTACAAAGTGTGCACTGAGGATGGCTATTTTTACCTTTTTGGTTTTACATAAATCCAGATTTATTTTGATTTTTCTAATGACAGAAAATTGGGCTTTATCTTATGCTTGAGCCAATTTGAAACTGGTGCAGTAATTCTTGATTTATTTTAATATGTTAGGGTTTATTCAGTGTCCTATATATGAAGATCTTTATGGATTGGGATCCACTAAGCTTCACTTTAAAGTTGAGAGAAAATGTTTAGTTAGGACTGATGACAAAGTGCTAGTGTAGACACTCTTCATTAGCGCTGATCTTGGCTCACAGTGATCAGACCCTTGGGCATGGTGGTGCATGCCTTTAATCCTAGCACTTGGGAGGCAGAGGCAGGCGGATCTTTGTGAGTTCAAGGCCAGCCTGGTCTACAGAGTGAATTCCAGGACAGCTGGGGCTCCAGGGAGACCCTGTCTCAAAAAGACCAAAAAATAAAAAAATAAAAAATAAATGCTGCAAATGAAACTTGTGTCAGGTCTATGTATATTTTGTCCATATGGGTACAAGAATAGAAACTAAACACACACACACATATTTAATTTGGACATTTTGCATGATTGATTTAATATTTTAAAGTGGTCTTTTAAAAAATTATTTATTCTTTATGTGTATGAATGTACTGTGTGCATGCAGGTCTGTGCACCCATGTCGTGCAATGCCGCGGAGGACAGAAGAGGGTGTCGGATTCCCCTGGAACTGCAGTTAAAGACGGCTCTCAGCCACTATGTGGGTGCTGGGGATTGAACCCGGGTCCTCTGCAAGAGCAGTCATTGCTCTTAACAGCTAGGCCATCTCTCCAGCCCCTTAAAGTGATCTTTTAATCTGATGTGTATTAAATAGTGAAATATTTCCAGGTGGAGTTTTTTTGTACCCTAATCCATCCTCATAAGTAATATACTTCACATTTCTTCCAATATTAAACAAATCATTGCAATTTAATTTAGTACAATGAAAAATTTTATAAACTGAATTTTCTTGTTTAAAAATGTATTTCTTTTCAACATGTGTCTACAGTCCCTTTGCTTTTCATATTTACTTTGCCAGCAGAGGGCAGATAAGGAAGAGAAAAGAAATTCGAAGCCTCTTCATGGCTTTGATTCAAAGACTACTTCTTAAACATTTACAAAGTGAGTTTATTTTGTTTTTTTCTTTTGAAAATGATCTAATTGTAAATCTTAAGTTCTTATATAGGTGTTTTGCTTAATTAAAGAATCTAGGAAAATTAGTATGCTGACTTTTTAACTGTTTGCAAATCAGTGGTAATATTTACATTATAAATATTGTTTATATTTTGAAATGATATAAGTGAAATGTTCTCTTGTATTTTGGGCAATATTGGTTAGGCTTCTTTCTTTCATGATTTTGTAATTCATTTATGGATAGGATTCTGTGACTGTTTTCTCTACCTTTTAAATATATTCATTGGCTATTATTAATCGTGTAATATGTGTCTTATAAATAACTGAAGGAAATTCAAATGACATACAGTAGATATTTTTTGGCATCACACATCCCACAGGAATGCTTGCATGCTGTTTAAGAGTACATTAAGGTGTTTTCTCTTGCAACTTTAAACTTGTTTAATAAACAATAAAATATCCTTTCCAAAATATTAGATAGTATGATTAGATGATAGATTACATAATTCAGCAGATAGGTGCAGCTGGCAAGTAATCTTTTCACTTGAAAATGAAGTGACAATTTAGAGTTTTGCTTTCTTTTTTTTGTATGTGAATCATGCCACTGCTCTTGAAGCTCGAGACCAGATAAAACCAATCATTTTCTGTCGTTGGGAAGAAAAATCGCATCGCTTATTCCATATACCCCAAGTACCTTCTTTCGTTTTTGTACTGAGAGTCTCGTTTTTATTTTTTAAATATTTTATTTATTATTTTTATTTTATGTGTATGAGTGTATTGCCTGCCTGTATTTATGTATGTGCACCCGCAGAGGTCAGAAGAGGAGTTGGATCCCCTAGAACTGGAGTTACAGATGGTTGTTAGCCACCATGTGGGTGCTGGGAGTTGAACCTGGTTCCTCTGCAAGAACAGCCAATGCTCTTAATTGCTGAGCCATTTCTCCAGCCCCTGAGAGTCTCATTTTTAAGAATCTGTGTTTTTAAGGACAAACAAGGTTACTTATATTGTACCAGACTTCAGTATCATACACCAAGTGCTGTCTAAGTCTTAGTTACTATGACAAAGTCACATATTTTATGTTAGTCCATTTAATGAAGTCAAATTAAATATAGTTGAAAATTATTGCTTCTTTAATAAAAAGAAAAGCTAGAAAATATTCTTAGATGGGCATATTTTTTGGTCTTTTTGAGACAGGGCCTTCCTGCACCCACAGCTGTCCTAGAACTCACTATGGAGACTGGCTGGCCTCTGTCTCACAGAGATCCACCTGCCTCTGCTTCCCACGTACTGGGATTAAAGGCTTGCACCATCACACCCAGCTGAGACATTCTATTCTTTTTATCCAATGGAAGGTGGGTGGGCATTTGAGTCAGCTGAGTCTTAACATTTCACTTTGTTGAGCAATAAGAGAAATAATGATATCACTTAGCTGTATTAGAATAAATGCTTCCTGGTGTGATGAACTGATGTTGAATTTCTTCTGATGTGTAATGAAAATGTGACAGGATAAGATACAGTTTTCTGTGAGAAAATTAAGATGGATGCATTTGATGTAGCGTCTTGGCCTTAAGAGAATTTAACAATATTGACTCCAAAGAGTCTCCTCTTTCTGCCTACTGAAGACAATTTATGGCTTACAGTATAGGTGTGAGCTTGAGAACGGACTCAGGGATGGAGTGAAAAGTAGATTGCGGTTAGGTAGAGTGCTGAAGGTGCCGGACGAGGGTTGCTTTCTCCGCACAGCTTCTTCCTGCTCTACTAGGTCATTGTGCCTGTTTTTTCCAGTTTCATCTTTCTAAACATGCAACATTTTATTTCCTTGTTCAAAACATGCAACATTTTACTTCCTTGCACAAAACTTCATAAAGATATAAACTTCTGATGTATTAATTTAAATACTTTTGATTTTATGATGGTATAAGAATGATATTTAGTAGAAATTGTGTCTCCAATTTTCATATTTCCTTCACACTACTAATATGTAGTTTGGCGCTCTTTATGTTGGACACCTAACTGATAACTGTGGTTTTAGATAACTATTATACATAGAATTTCATATTCAAATTAAAAAAATCTATTGCCCTTCATTCATGTTTTAACCTTCATTCTTGTTGCCAACCGTAAACCATAGTTTGAGTTTCGGTCTTAACTTCTGAATGAGAGCTGACCCACCAGGCAGGGTTCTGAAGGCAATCCTTCCTTCCATACTGTGCTGGATAGCCTTGGTGTCAACTTGACACACCTGGGTTGAAGGAGCCTCGGTTGGGGAATTGGCTCCATTGGATTGGCCTGTGGCCACATCTGTGAAGTATTGTCTTGATGGTCGAGCAGTGTGGGAGGGCCCAGCCCACAAGAGTGGTGCCACCCTGGGCAGGTTGTTGTGTACTTAAGAAGGCGGGCTGGGCATAAGCCAGAGAGCAAGCCAGTGAACAGTATTCCTCCATGGCCTGTGCTTCAGCTCTTGTCTCCAGGTTCCTGCCCTGAGTTCTTGCCTTGGGCTCCCTGAGTGATGAACTGTGATGACGCGGGAGATGTAAGCTGAATAAACCCTTTCCTCCCCAAGTTGGTGTCGGTCAGAGTGTTTTGTCACAGCAATGGAAGACAAACTACAACACATACCTTTTGCTCTGTAACTTGGACCTCAAGGCAACCAACCATGATTAAATGCCAAAAATCTGAGTAAACTGAAGAATCCAGTTGAATTTTCTATTTCAAATAATTTCAAAGGTGATACATAGTCACAAGTGGTTTTTTATTTTCAATTTAAGGTCTCTTGTTGACAGTTTAATGGAAAATAGCTGTAAATTTTCCCTTTTTTCAATGATTTCCTCATTGAATACATATACTTTTACTCTATAATACTGTGGTGATAAAAGTGGTTTTAGATGGGTTAGACCTAATTCAAGATGGTCTTATTGGAGGTGAGGCAGTAGATGTGTATGTTATTCTTTTTCTTATCTTCCTCAAGAGTAAAATGTTATAATGACACTTATCCCCCTAACAGTATGACAGTATTCAAACCATATAGTGTTTTAGCACAGTTTTTGCAAGTTAATTTCCTGTGTCTAGTTTCCTATTTGTTCAAATAGGAAAATAAGACAGGAATAAAAGTGCAAGTTTTATGCTTCAGTGACTTAAAATATTTTATTTTCATAATATGCTTTAAAATATTTCAATAGAAGTATTAAAATGGGGGCTGGAGAGATGGCTTAGTGGTTAAAAATACTGGTTGCTCTTGCAGATGATCTGGGTTCAATTCCCAGTACCTACAGGTAGCTAACAACTGTCCATAACCCCAGTTCCCAGGGATCTGATGCCCTCTTCTGAACTCTGCAGGCATTGCATGACAATGGTGTACTTAACATACATGGAGGCAATATACTCATACACATAAGATAAAAAAATAATAAATACATTTTAAAAAGGAGTATTAAACTCCTATTGTACAGTATCAATTATTTTTAAAATACCTTTTTCTGAATAAAATATAATATCTCTTTGTTAGTTTTATACTAATCCTACTTATTTAAAAGTGAAAGTACTGACAAACATAGATGAAAGAAAAGTAGAATAGAGAAATGAAAAGTATATCTCCAGGTCACAATATTTAAGCAAAGTATGTTCTTCAAGGGGAAATAAAAGTATAATGGTAAACCTTTTAAACTCAATATATATTTTGCAGAATACAACAGGAGTGGAAATTTATCACTGCTTTGTACCAAAGTCATTTTTATTTTTAAGTCATTCAACTTTCATAGTAAGCAGTTAATATTACGTAGAAAATTTGGTATGATTTATGAATCCCACATTATCCTAATAATGACTATAAGAGTTTGAATAATTATCCTATTCTGTTTGGGATGCTTTTTACTTGATTATTTCCCACTGCTAGTAGAAAGAATTTTTAAGGCCACAGAATAAGACAATTTGGAGCCAGTTTTCTAAACTTAGTCAGTTCATGCTCGAAGGTCTGGATCCTATGGTCACACTTGTGAGGGAAATAAGTATTGGGAAAGTAAGACGAGTATTCACTTTGAATATGCCAAAAATGAAATAAAAATATCCCATTAGACTTGAGATACTGTTATTGACCTGTTATTAAAGATTTAAATTGTCAATACTTTGTTGTTGAATAGAAAATGTTAAGTAAAATACTTTATCTTTTTTTTTTTTTTTTTTTTTTTTTTGAGACAGGGTCTCCCTGTAGCTCCAGCTGTCCTGGAACTCACTATGTAGACCAGGCTAGCCTTGAATTCACAGAGATTCTCCTGCCTCTGCCTCCTGAGTGCTGGGATTAAAGGCATGTGCCACCACACCCAGCTCACTTTGTCATTTTTAAATAAGGATTAATTTTAAAATGGTTTTAGACTCTTCAAAAATTGTGACAATATTATATCCACACATAGTTTTACTTATTAACCTCTTCTGCTAGTGTGCTACATTTGCTCCTATTACTGAACCAATATTTATATATTAGTATTAAATAAAGTCCATATTTAATTTGAATTTCCCAGTTTTACCATTTTCTATTCTGAGATTTTCTTTAGGATTCCACATGGTATTTAATTCTTTTATCAACAACTTAGACTCCTCTTGGCTGTGATAGTTTTTCTGACTTTTCTTATTTCCACTGACCTTGGCAATTTTGAAGAGTACTGTTCAGATATTTTGTAGAATCTGCATCCACTGGGATTTGTCTGTTTTTCTCATGGTTAGACTAGGATTATAGAGTTTGAGGAGGAAGACCACAGGAGTAAAATGTCATTTTCATCACATCCCATTCAGGCCTGCCTACTGTCAGCATGACCTCTTACTGCTGATGTTGCCTTGGATGACCTGAATGAGGTGGTATTGTTGGGTTCCTCTGCTATAAAGTCATTCCCTTCCCCTCATCACCAATACTGTATTCTTTGGAAATAAGTCATTATAAGTAGCCCATGCTTAAGGAATGAGGAAGTGCATTTCACCTCTTTGGGAGGAATATATCTAATTGTTTGGAATTTGATACTGAAAGTTTATTTTCCCCATTTATTTATTTGATCATTTGATTATGACATTATGTACTCATGGATATTTATTGTATACAATTAAATGCTACTTTATTGCCCAAATTATTTTAGATTCAGTGGTTGGAATGTTTTGTTTGTCTTCTTCTTGGGTCTCTTTGAAACACACCAGGCATTGTGAATCTTTGATCTTAACTTACTCTCTGGCAATACAAGATGTTTCAGGATAAATCTGCATATTTTTTTTTGCCTTGATCATAAAAGGAGCTATGGTTCCTTTGATTGTAGAATATTAGAAACCATGGTCAAGACACTATGATGGACTTGTACTTGAGGTGTTATTGATTTTAGGCCCTTCAGCTGACTTAAAGAAATATGTGTGTAATAAATATAATTCTTTAAGTATGAGTTCATGAAGTATCTTGATTTCTAATCTATTACCATGTAGTAGATCATTTTAGTCTTTTCCCTTTGCTTATCTGTAACTTCCCATTCCAACAGTGAGAAACCTGGATTCCACTACTCAATAACTACTGGTTTCTGTGTTCATTTCCAGCTTATGTATATGGCAGTCTATAATTAACAAGTATTTTCCCTCCAGATACAACTTTGTCAACAAGAATAATATCTACATTGGGTATGTCACCTCTAGATTTACGAGGGCTACTCATTTCCAAAGTCACTTTGCCCAAACCTTTCCCTCACATGAGGTTATTTATTATACTTGAAACAATTTTGCTTTATTCTGCTTTTCTTCCTGGGGTTCACCACCTTCAATTTTCTAAATGATTCACATACATTAAGGCTTATTCTTTCCATTGTATAATTCAAAGAGCTTTAAAATGCATAATGTGGGCTGGGCATGGTGGTGCACACCTTTAGTCCCAGCACTTGGGAGGTAGAGGCAGGCAGATCTCTGTGTGAGATTGAGGCTTGCTTAGTCTACATAGTGAGTTCCAGGGCAGCTGTGGTTACAGGGAGACCGTCTCAAAAAGAATGCATGTCCTGTATCCATTATTATAGTGCCATACAGATTACTTAGTTTCACTGCCCTAAAAAATATCCACTGTGCATCACCTATTCTGTCCATTCCTGGATCCCAAACTCCTGGCAACCATTGATCTTTTGAACATCTCCACATAGTCATGAATTTTCTAGAAGGCATATCATAGAAGTCATACAGTGTATAGACTTTTCACACTGGCTTCTTTTATTAGCAATGCATGTTTACGATTCATCCATATCTTTTTGTGGCTTGATTGCTCATTCCATTTTATTACTAAAGTAGTAATCCGTCATAGAGATAGCCCTTTATCTACTTACTGGTTGAACAATGCCTTGTTTACTTCTAGCTTTTAGAATTGTAAAGCTACTATAAAATTTGAATTCAAATTCTTGTATACCCATAAAGTTTTCAGATCAATTGAATAAATAACTAGGAGCTTGATTGCTACATTATGGGAAGACTATATTTAGTTTTGTAAGGAACTGCCAAGCTGTATTTTAAAGTACCGTACCATTATATACCCTAACCGGCCACCTCAACAGGAGTTGTTACCATTAAAAAAAAATCAGCACAACAGCTTGACATTGTTTTAATTTGCAACTCATTAATGACAAATAATAATAAGCATCTTTTCACATGCTTCTCTGCTTTGTCTATGTCTTCTCTGTGTCGCCCATGTGTTCTCTTTGCATTTTAGCTGGGTCGTTTTCTTTCTGCTGAGTTTTATTTCCCATTATGTTTGAAGAAAGCAATAAAAAGTACAATTGGTTGAGAAAACATGCTGTAATAATCCTAAATAATTCCATTATACCTTTTATTTTCCTTTTATTTTCATGCAGAAATAATAAAAAAATCAGTTCAGCAATCAGTGAATCATTAATTGAGGAAGTACAACTTGGAATACAAAGAAACATTATTTATTCACCACCTACCTATGTCAGTAAGTGTGCTAAAATTTAATTTAAAAATTTATTTGTTATTTTTATGTGTATGAGTGTATTGCCTGCATGTATGTACACCTGTGTTAGGCAACGCTCACAGAAGTAAAGAGAAGGTGTTGAGTTCTTGTGGAACTGGAATTATGGACAGTTGTTAGCCACCATATGAGTGCTGGGAATCCAACCTGTGTCCTCTGCAGAGCAGCCAACCTCTTAACTACTGAGTCATCTCTCCAGCGCTCCCCTTCCCTCCACCTCACATATGTACTCTTTGAGAAAGGATTTCACTGTGTTGCCCAGATTAACACATAAGACAAAGACAATAAGACAATATAGTTTTTAAATGAGATGATCTAAACCTTGTTACTACATACACAGCTAAAGGAAAATATATTTTATATTTAATGAGTGGATACAAAAGCAGATTGCAGAAAATATTGCATTCGAACTGTTACAGTTGTTAGAAGCCCTAAACCTATTTGGGTTGGATGAGATCAAATTTAAGAGGTTGAATAGTTCTCTTTTTTCTTTTGCAGATGTTATTTAGTTTTCCTCAAATTTTCCATTGTGACTTTCTTGAAAACAAACAAGATAAGAGTACAGGAATCAGGTAGGCTCTTTTTGCTCCATTTCATTTTTGACCTGACAACTAGTTTTCAAAAGTAATTTTCGTTGTTAATTGATAGGTAATGAAGAAGAAAAATTCTTACAGACCAGTGAGAATCAAGACCGAACTGGGTCTTGAAAAACATAGTGATGCACTTGCAGCTGTGGCTGGCTTGGCGGCTGGCGAGCAGCCTGCAGCACGGGACTGGATGTTCCATCATGGCTTTGGAGCCCCTCCAGGGAGCTGTCAGTCTCCGGGTTCCCACAGTGCTAAGCAGGAGGCAGGTGCAGAAAGGTTCAAGGTTTCTGCTCCCCATTAGAACTGATCCCATGCATTTCATTGTGGATGGGGGAGGGGGGGCGTGCCGAATGGAGTTCCTACCGTGCTTTGGAGGAGGGCTGTGCTCTGACATAAGTTCCAGAACTTGCTATTGCTCTTCACATTCCTCAGCCTTGTCTCTGAGAAGAGTAAGGAGTGTCCAGGATCTTTTTAGAGAAATAGAGGAAGGAGATGTTTCCATTTCCAAAGATTCTGGAAATTTTTAAAAGAGAAGAAAAGCCAAAATATAGTTTTAAAAATTATGTTTTGTTTTGCATTTAAAAATTAGTATTCTTAATGTGAAAAATAAAAAGCAATGGAAAGTTAATATATACACTACATGTATGTATATGTGTGTGTGTGATTTTTAAGACTAATCCTTAACAAACTAGAGCTACTGATAGAGGAATATAGTTATATAAATGGCTCAAATTTCCCTGAGAGAAGTCTTTTCCTACTCCCACATGTCACTTTTTGTGACTGTATCTAATGGCTCTAGAAAAGATCTTATTTTCAGTATTAATGCACAAATGGGGAAAGGTGCAGTTCTGGGATATGCGATGGGAAGAGAAGGTGGGACAAAAACTTAGCCAGTTACCACAGATTTTTCAAGACTGAGATGATTGCATAATAAATAACAGAGATAAGTTATTTTGGGCTTGGGCAGCTAAAGTTTGCTTTGTCAGAATTTCAGTCAAACTGAGTTGTAAGAAGTTAGAAGTTGTAGCAGGAGCTGTCTTGTTTACTGTATCCTGACAAAGTACTATAAAGCTTTCCACAAACGTTTCTGGGATTACTCAGAAAGGCACTTTCTTCAAAGGATGCATTTCTTTGTTTTGAAAACCAAATAAGTTTAGGGATTTATGTCATGATCATAATATATTCCGTCTGTGCATTTTCAGTTTATGCACTGGTATATACATTCATATTCATATATAATTCAATGTATATGTTTTTTTTACTCATTTCTTAGAGTACAAATAAGGCTGTGGGACTCTTTAAGCTCTTATTTTTTGATTAAGCTGTTTTAATTTTATGTGTATGAATGTTTTGCATTTATGTATGTAGTTGTGCCATATGCATGCAGTGCCCGAGGAGGCTAGAAGAGGTGACTGGATCCCTTGGAACTGGAATTACAGTCATGATGTTGGTGCTAGGAACTGAACCTTGGTCCTCTGCAAGAGCAGCCAGTGCTCTTAACTACTGAGCTATCGGTCTAGCCCCTCTTTAAGATTTAAATGTTGAAGATAGCAAGAAATTGAGAAACTCTTTCTTTAGGATATCCTCTACTTCCAGCTGCCCACAAACCCAGGATTTTCTTGGGCAAACAGCATAATTTCTGTTTCCGTACATCAGATATTCAGAGAATTTGGTCTGACCAGTGTACTGTAATATCTGCTTTAGGAGGCTCTGTCACTGCAGCATTGGATTGCTGATAAAAATAGTTGTTCCTGGACTTATCAGGAATAAGAACATCAGTGGCAGATGGAGAGAGATGAGAAACAATAATGGGAGATGAAAATAACCAAAAATTCATTACACAGGTCTATGAAGTTGCCAATGAATAACATGAAAGAGGCTCTCCCAGTTTCTACAGCCATTAGCACCTTGTTCGAATGGATCCTCACATGGCTTTCATCCTTACTTTCAGAATTACCTTGTACATGGACTCCCAAAATTGTTCCCAAAGCTTACCCAGAAGTTCAAGAGGAGAGGACAAAGGCAAGCTTCCAGTTTTAAGGACATGTCAATACCAGCTCATTTCCTGTCACAGGGAAGTACTAGCATTAAACCTTCTCTCTAAGGGAAGAATCTCTATCAATCCCATTTCTTATCTTGAATATCCCAGCTGGGATCATCTGAAAACATCAAACAGATACCAAGTACAATGAATGCCAGAAAAAATAGAAGAGGCAATCATCACCAAACTATAGGAAGACTTTGGTTTTTACTTCTTTTTTCCATCCTCTACTAAACTGGGTCCATTCAATAAAGTCAGAAGAAAAAGAACATAAACATTCCTTTGTAAAAGTCCTCGTTTTCACCTACCCTGAGACACAACAGAACAGACTGTAAGACACAGTTATTCTTAGTTAAAAAGCAAGACTGCTACAAGTGTTCCAACTGCATGCAAATCCCATGGACAACATGCTCATCTCAGGAGCCCGGTCATGGGGTTTATTCAAAGTCCGGTGCTCTTTCTTGAATTTAAACACAACAGTCACCCTCTGTAACTCAATTTCTTCATTTTAAAAATGAAATATCTTTGTTACTGAAATATACTAATTTTGCAGTCTTTCTCGAGACATGTAATGCAATCTACATAGCCAAAAATATAGAGACCATAATATTTTCTTGCAAAGATGCTATGAAGTTAAACTTATATCATTGACTAAAAATTGACTCTGTT
Source organism: Rhizomys pruinosus (assembly GCA_009823505.1). NCBI lineage: Eukaryota > Metazoa > Chordata > Mammalia > Rodentia > Spalacidae > Rhizomys > Rhizomys pruinosus. The sequence continues at coordinate 65,801 of VZQC01001163.1, read as the reverse complement.
TTTAGGTAAAGTTTTGCAGTGGTCAAATCTTATATAAATTCATCAATCTATTTTACTTTATTAACATATGTTTCCAGAAAGTATTTAAACAAGTTTCAAATGGCTTTAAATTTAAATTTTGTATGTATAAATCAGAGTTCTAAAGTGTTTGCCATTATTCTATGAGGGTTTCTGCTTAGCAGCCATAGAAGTTAGAGATCCCAGTTATTCCCTGTCACTGAACCAGCAATAGGTTGTCCTTTTGATCATCTGGGTTAATCACCATAGTTGCATCAATCACACTGAACTTGAGGATCAATAAATAGATATCATAGAGTCATGAAACAACAAGATCTTATAGACTTTATGCAGAATAAATAAAGAGTCCTGACAATCTCAAATCTAAGTTTTCCAGGCCAAAATTATTCATTGGGTAACCCCAACTTCACTTTCTGTCCTTTGATTTTATTTCTTTATGATTTATTTTTATGTATATGAATATTTGCCTGCATGTAAGTACATTCATATAGGCCAGAAGGGGGTTTTGGATGTCCTGGACCTGGAATTCTGGGCAGTTGTTACCACCACGTGGATGCTGGGACTGGAACTCCAAAAGCAGTCAGTGTTCTTAACTCCTGAGCCATCTTTCCAGTCTGTTTGCTCTTTTTAAAATATCATAAATTTCTGGGTGTGGTGGCACATGCCTTTAATCCCAGCACTCAGGAGGAGGAGGCAGGTGGATCTCTGTGAGTTCAAGGCTAGCCTGGTCTACATAGTGAGTTCCAGGACAGCTGGGCTACAGGGAGACCCTGTCTCAAAAAGACACACAAAAAGTAATAATATAAGAAATGACCATAAATTATATTTAAAAAATTAGTAGACAATTTTGACCATGATGACACTGATAATCTATAAATCTTTGAATGTAAGCTCTTTCCAGAAATGAGTGAAAGGAAGATTTTTTTTTCCTTCCAGGTGAAAATGATTGTCTTCTAGGTATTAAACTGAGAATTATATATTGTACTGGGCTTTGATAAACCAAGACTTTTTTTTAATTTTTTTTATTAATTTTATTTCTGTATGTGTATGAATGTACTGCCTGCATGCAAGTCTGTGCACCCATGTCGTGCAATGCCACGGAGGTCAGAAGAGGGTCTCGGATTCCCCTGGAGCTGGAGTTCTCCTGGAATTGGAGTTTCAGACGATTCTCGGCCCCCATGTGGGTGCTGGGGATCGAACCCAGGTCCTCTGTAAGAGCAGTCGGTGCTCTTAACCGCTAGGCCATCTCTCCAGCCCTGATAAACCAAGACTTTTAAAAGGGCTAAGAGTACCTGTGTGCAATAAAATCCTTCTATTCATTTTGTTCAACATTTAAAATTCTCTTTTACCCATTTCATTAGAAATCATCTATTAGGAAAGAAAGTAATAATAATAATAAATATAAATAAGTAAACTACCCAGTGTTCAGTTTACTAGCTTAACTGCTAGTTAAATATAAATTCCATAGAACTTATTGGAGGGAAAATCATAATTTTTCCTCTTGGAGTTTAAATTTATCACACCATGATTTTAATTCTACAGATAACATCTGTCTTTCAGCATGATACCACCAATGAAAATTTAATTTGTTAAGAATTGTCTTCTTTCTAAAAAGCTTCAGTAGGAAAATGAGAAGAGAACCAAATAAATAATAGAACATTACATGACCATGACTTTAGTAAGGCCTAGAAGATTTATTACTGTTTATATTCATGACAAAGTTATGTTCTGATTATTGTTCATGAATTGTTTCAGCTCATTAGTAGCATTAATAACATTCCTGTTTTGTATAGACATTTTTTCTATGGAAGTACGTTTAAGATTTAGAAGACCCACCAGGGTGCCAAATTCCATCTGGTCATAGTTGGTACAAATATATCATTGTTGATGAACTGAAAATTAAGGGAACCAAGAAGCAGAGCTTTAAAATGTTATTTCAATACACAGGGAGAAAGGGCATTTCTCTAAAACAAAATCTTGCTTCTAAATCACGTTATGTTACTCTTGTAAGATTACTTGATTTGCCCCTTTTACCATTAGATCTATTCAGCAAAATGACTTCAGAAGGAGCAGGAACCCAGCCTTGCTGAGAATTCTGACAGCCTTTACAAGGCTCATTTTTGTAACATTCCATTTTTGCAATGGTGCATGAATTTCTGATGTATAGCAACTATATGTAAGGATAATTTCTAACATTTGTTGAATGCTTGGCTAAGTTATAAATCCTTTATGTCTGTTCTACATATCATATTAACTTCACGGAGTCAAGTGGTTCTCAACTAAGGGCGCTTTTCAGCCCTTCCCTCTAGATATCTGGCACTCTCTGAAGATAATGTTGATTGTCACTACTTGGGGAGTATGGGCTGCTTCTAGTAGCATATTTGGGTAGAAGATAGAGATGCTATTAAGATCTCTAATACTCAGGACAGCTTAATATCAAAGAATAATTCAACCCCAAGTGTCAATAGCAGAGGTAGAGACATTTCCTATTCCACTAAAAACCTTATCAGCAGGTGTTACTAATCTTTTAAAATATTTTATTTATGCCAAATGTGGTGGCTTACTCTAATCCCAGCACTCTGGAGGCAGAGGCAGGCAGAGCTCTGTGAGATTGAGGCCAGCCTGGTCTACATAGTCAGTTCCAGGTGTTGGGACTAGGGAAACCCTGTCAAAAAAGAATTATTAAAGTATTTTATTGTTTGTATTTTATGCATATGAGTATTTGGCCTGCAAGTATGTAAATACACCATGTGCCTGCAGAGCCTGCAGAGACCAGAAGAGGGTATTGGATCCCCTGGAACTGTAGTTAAGGATGGTTGTTAACCACTGTGTGGGTTTGGGAATTGAACCTGGGTCCCCTGAAAGAACAGCAAATGTTCTTAACCACTGAGCCCACTCTCCAGCCCTAGCTGTTACAAATCTTAATTTCAGAAAAGAGAAACTTTTCTAAAGAGTAGTAACATCCAAACTCACACAGCTAAGTAAGTGGCAGTGCAAGTTGGAAACCCTAGCTTTTGTTTAAGCCTCCTAGTCTATCTTCTGTGTTACATCTTCCAGAGAGAAATTGGTAACCATGAGTAAAACCTGAATTTAGAAGTATGAAGATAGCATCTTATTCTGTATATCAGCCATACCATCAGATTCCTACTCCCCCAAAGACCAACAGCAGGATATTGATTACTTGAGTATCTTCAGATTTCTCCTTTATGATGTGAGTTCCACAATTAGGTCAGTAACTCCAAGAGAGTATGATTACTTGATTGTGGATACTGCATTACCCTGTATAAGATGAGTTAAAAGGAAACAAGAGGTACTATTTCTGTCTTTAAGGAGGTTATGAGGAAGAAGAGTTTTATGTATGCCAATCATGTGTGCATGTGTGTTCATGAGTATTTGTAAATAGAATTATCAGACCAAATTGAATATTGTAAACAACAAAAATAGATGACAAACTGGCCTACATATGTGTCAGGTCACCTGTCTGTGGGCTTAAGACATCTTTGTAAGATATATATATATATCACACGTGTGTGTGTGTGTGTGTGTGTGTGTGTGTGTGTGTATTGGTAATGTGAGTGATCCTCATGGTGCTCTGTGGAAGAGCTGTGACTCTTCTTATCTTTCTACCTTTGCTAGGGTGGGGAACTTGTCTTCCTGTGAGGGACTTTTTTATTCCTCTACTTGTCTACATTTTTGTGCACTCATAATTGCTACCCACTTATCACAAAGCTCACTCAGAAATGACTCTGAGCAAAACATTCAAATTAAGTCAAACATAATGGTTAAAAGTGAAGCATAGTAAGAATTCACTCTTGTGATTTGTAATGGAGAGAGGCTTCAGCTATTAATTAGCAGGGTGAGCAACATATGACAGGAAGGTTACATCACTGCTCATTTGAAGGCAGCATGTGACACATTGCTGAACATGTAGTAGGTGTCAAATAAGCTTCCTTTTCTCATTTTCCTTTCCCATCCACTTTTTCCAGTTTGTTTTTTCCTCTCTTTCTATCTTCCTACTTCTTTTTAGTATTCCTTTAATAGTATGACACACAAAATGGCCATTTACTCTTTTATAATGAAGATCAGCTCCTTCTAAAACATCAGTCGATCCTGTAGGCTCAGCCAATAGACTGTTTAGGTTCAAATTCCAGTTTCCCCTTTCATTATTATAATTGACCACATTAGAAATAGAGCTCAGGCCTTCATACATGCTAAGGTAATGCTCTGCCATTGAGTTACATCCATAGTTACACCTTTGTTATAAGCCATGCAACTTGGGAAAATTAATAAGCTCTTGTACCTCAGGTCCTTCCTCTGTAGCATATCATAGCAGTTATTTGTTCATGAAGGTTTCTAACTATTAAAAGAGGCAAATCACACTGTGTATTTGTAATGGTATTCATGATATATGGAAAATGTCCAAGAAATGTTGGTGATTATAGTATTGTTATAAGATGATATAAGCTGGAATTTGAGGAGCTTGGAGAGAAGAGTCACTGTATATTACTATCACCACCAATCTTCACCCTGATCTGTTGGTTTCCTTTGAGATTTTCATTTAGGGTTTCAGTTACGACCATTAGCTGTAACTGAACCCTTTTTGGACACATTCTCACATGAGTTTTCTACTTAGATACCAATACTGAATATCTTATCTCAGCTCATTTGGTCACATCTGCTTTGGTGACATTTTCTGCCTAAACAAATTGGGGCTGTAACATTTTATGATAAAACATCTGGAGTTTTCTTGTGCATATACATAAACACTCTTGGAATATTACGCTTATATGACATTTACTGAGAATATATAATTCCAGTGGCTACTTAGTTTGCAGATTTCTGCTTTCTAATCTTTTTGAACAGTTCTAGAAGTTTTTATTTTATGAAACTCATGTGCAGAGAAAGAAAGGGGTATTTAAATGACAGATTAGGAATACATGAGAATTTCATTAGAGGGAACATTTCACACTGATGGGGCTGAATGTTTAGAATCGGACCTGAGTGTGAATTTTGGCTCTACTGTTAAGAACATTCAGTTATAGTTTCCTCAACTGAAAACTCCAGATGCTAACATATATATGGTTATCATGTGAATAATGCTGCTTCATTTTTCCTTTCAAGCAGAAGCAGATTGGGGCCTCCTGTAAGCATAGAGCTTGGCTAGTTTTGGTGATTTTTGAAATTTAATTCATCTGTTGTCTCATGGTGGTGATAAAGAGGAACTGATTATCAATTTATTTCAGAATGTGTGCGTCACATTTGATGGGTCACACTAGCTGTTACAAAGCAAACAAGAGAAGGAGGGTGGGGAAGGGATGGAGTGAGTTCAACTGCATGCCTGGGAAAAGTCAATAGTGAGGACTTAACTTCTATTTTTGACAAGATAATAACACATGTACAGGACTTGAAGCTTTGGAAAAGAGTGAGAAAACATAGTTTTTCCCCCTAGTGTCTAAATTTATGCAGTTTGATTTATTATGTTTTTGCTTTTCTTTTTCTCTTAAATTGAAGATAGTAAAAATGAAGTGTCTATATCACCCATTTTAAGGAAAAAGGGTACCATAGATGATATGTGAATTAGCTATAAACTCAGTGGCCACTATTCACTAATTTAAATGCATTTTCCTGTCAGTAGAATTAAGAAATCTACATTTTTATTTTTTTCACTTTCACTATTTTTATTGATGTTTTGTGCATTTCATACATTTCTCAGTCCAATTTAGACTCATTCCCCTTTCCATACCCCCACCCCACCCAAGTTCATGCATTCTGTCATACATGTCTTGAATCTTTTTCTATGCAGAGGTTTACTGTTTTGTTTCTATTGTAGGTGGTTGACCACAAGTCGACAGGAAGACAATTCACAAGAAAACAAGATTGATTTTAGATGTTGAGGCAATAATGTCCAAAATGTTTACTTTTGCTTAAAACTTTAGAATTCAAATTTAATTTACACTTGCTTTAGCATAATATGGCTCAGAGAATTAATGCTTCGTGCCTTAAAATCCATCAGGTTTTATATTGGATACCCACTTCTCACACAAAGATCTTGGAAAGAATGTACCCAGCCTGGGAAATTTTCAAATGTTTAAAAAAGACAGCCTTTCCCCCCACCTCAGTGAGTTCAGGGTGAGCAGGATACCTTTTTCACAAAGGCTGGATTCCTGTCATTGATGTTTTGCTGAGCAATGCTAGGAAATCTAAAGGAGGATGGCTTTAGTTTATATACTATCTACTTGTCAGTGTCTGTAAGACCCACTCAGGAAAGCTTAAAACACATCAGATACCACAGACTGAACAACTCCTGGGTGGTAAATGGGTAAGCTAGTAACTTTGCTTAACCCTGTAGAACTTGTACTGTGATATGACATATTGTATGCATTGTAACATGCATATAGTTCACAAGGTGTCTTCCTATCTGGGATAACCTGAGCTGGAAGTGGACAGAGCTTAGGCCTTGTGCTCCAGGTGAAGGGCATGCTGAGGTGATGCCACAGAACTTTGCAGCTTTGATACAGGAGAGGCATATTTTCATTTCCCTTTCAAAATGGATCTTGAAAATGTAATTGTAGCAGAGTCAGAAGCTCAGGAGACAGGAGGAGGAACAGGAGGGGAAGGAGGAGGAGGAGAAGGAGGAGATGGAGGAGAAGATGGAGAAGGAGGAGTAAGAATAGAAGGAGAAAGAGAAGATGAAGGAGGAAGAGAAGGGGGAGGAGGAGGAGGAGAAGGAACAGCAGGGGAAGGAGGAAGAGGAGGAGGAGGAGATGGAGGAGAAGGAGGAGAAGGAGGAGAGGATGGAGAAGGAGGAGGAGAAGATGGAGGAGGAGGAGGAGGAGAAGATGGAGAAGGAGGAGATGGAGGAGGAAGAGGAGATGATGAAGGAGGGAGAAGAGGAGGGGAAGGTGAAAGAGAAGATGGAGGAGGAAGAGAAGAAGGAGGAGAGGAATATGGAGGGAAAAGAGAAGGAAGTGATGGAGGAAGAGGAGAAAGAGAAGGAAGTGAAGGAGGAAAAGAAAGGGAAGGAATGGAAAGAGAAAAAAGGCTGGAGGTGTCTGAGGACAGCGCCTACTCCCTGGTCCTAGAGATCCCGTTGCCTAGGAAGCCTTCGGGGACACCCTCCAGGTGGACCACCAGCAACTGGCGCAGGGGCACTTCCCGTAGAATGGCCGAAGTTGCCAGCACCGTGCTGTTAGATCGGTAGTTGCAGGGTAAGACGCTTCACTGCACAGAGCACGCCTGATGGAGGCACGGAGTGAGAGGTAGGAAAGGGAGGCATGGGCAGGGTGAGCAGCTCAGGCAGCTTGAGCAGCCTGGGCAGCACAAGCCGGCAGGACTGCAGGCGGGCGGAGGGACGCCGGCAGAAGGAAGGAGCGCGCGGGGAGGCGCAGGGCGTGAGGCGGGAGTGAATTTGGGCTGGGCTAGGCTACGCTGGGCTTTTGACCTGGGCAGAGGAGGCGGAGAAAGAAGTAGGCAAAGGAAAGGGGAGGTGTATGGGACCTGAGTGGATGGGGAAGTTGGGAACAAATGACATCACCGCAGGTTTGAGAGAAAAGGAAGAGCCAAAAGCATTGGGGGGTCCAGGACATTATTAGGAACTCGAATTCATCCTGCCCTGACAAAGACTTCAGAGCCCCACGGAGACATCATGCAGAAGTCGCCCCTGGAGAAAGCCAGCTTCTTCTCCAGACTCTTTTTCAGGTGAGAATGCCTTCAGCAGATCTTTGGAAGGAAGGACCTAAGTGTCCCTGCCGGAGAAGGGATTACATACCGCAGGGTTTGGAGGGGACAGGAAGAGCTTTTCTGTTTTGCTTTGTTTTTAAAGCAAAGCTGTCATTATCGTTCGTAAAGAAAATAAGGATTTTATAGAATAAGATGACATTAAGCAAAGATAAAATAATAAAATCAAACTAATTGTTTGGATAGAAAACACTTGGCAACAGAGGATCAGATTCCCAGTACTCAAATATGCTATAGTATGAATAAAAAATATGATTATATTTTTCTGAAAAAGTTATAAATTACGAAGTTGTCTTTTGTTTTCTCCCCTGGAAAGCTTCTCTGTGCCATGCCTTAGGTAGCAGGTGCTCAGAAAACACTCGTTTGAATTTCAAATGGGGAGTGCATGGTACTTAAAGTTTTGGTTGTTGTAATACTGAGTAAATTTAAGGAGTGCTTGCATTATTACATTATTCTTGAGAGTGGGAGCAAATCGGTTAAAATATTTATTTTTTAAAAAGCAATAAATTTAAATAGGTAATTATGGAAATGTGAAGCTATGGTTCTAGATCCTGAAATCATCTAGATACTGATTCAGATGATAATTGTTTCCTTAGCCTACTTTGCATGCAATTAGACTTTTAAATCAGAATTTCAGTTTAAAGTCTTAGGATTCTGCATGCACTGCGTTCTCTCACACCTGTGTGAATGAATGAAAGGGCACAGCTGTCTCATGGGACCTTGCTTGACTCATGGTTCCCCAGGGATTCAGAACACCAAAGTATCAGAAAAGTCAAACTCCTTCTAAAGATGCACGCGTGTGTGTGTGTGTGTGTGTGTGTGTGTGTGTGTGTGTGTGTGTGAAGTGAACCTCATCTCCAATGCTCAGCTCTCCACATGTTTAGCAAAGCTGAAGCTTAGGGATAAGGAGAGGGAACTGGCTCCTCCCTGTGGACAGAAGAAGGACTTTACCCTTTGGAATTGCCTTTTCCATTTACAATGCCTTTTGTTACTTCATTTGTAAATTTAACTTATCAGTTGATCTGCTTTCCTACTACTTAAAAATCAGAATGTTAACTGGCATAAATGGTAGGCTTTTATGAAAGCATTTTTTTTTAAGGAATGTATCAATCCATCTGAAAAGTGTTCAGGAGAATTAATATCTCATATCTTTTCTGAGTAGTAAGGAACTTCAAAATTCATTTATCAAAGTGTTTTTAAAATTTTCCTTTTTTAGATCACCAAATACATTTTAGTGTGCTTTAAAAATGCTGTTAGGTGGATTTATAAAGGAAATGTACTGTAATGGCTGTGAAACTTGTTAAGCACATACTCATCTCTGTTCTCCAAACTATTTCATAATAAGTTGCTCTAAGAATAGGTGTGTTTTTGAAAGTTCATACTATTCATAGGAACTGACAATCAACTAAAGTACTAGTGATTATAAACTTCCTTCTGGACTATATGTCTTAGAGGGTGAAAACTCATTTCCTCCATTGGACTAGGCATACTTCTTAATGTCAAAGGTGGTAGGCTCAGAGTCCTTTTTGTTTGGATTAAAATTGCAGATCTAGTGTTTAGTAGTTGTCTGACTTTAGGCAAGTCATTTAACATCTGTGTGACTTGGGTTTTAAAGCTTAGAGGATAGGGCTGGAGTGATGGCTCAGTGGTTCAGAGCACTGATTACTCTTGCTGGGTTTGATTCCCAGCACCTACACCAAGGCTAACAACTATCCATAATTCCAGTTCCAGGGGAATTTGATGTTCTCTTTTGACCTCTGTGGGCATTGTATGACATGGATGTACCTACATACATGCAGACAATACAATCATACACATAAAATAAAATAATAAAAAATATTAAAATCTTAAAGGCTAATGTTATGACATATAACAGAGGGTTGATCTACTGAGAATATATTTGTCCTGTGCTTACTTAGTGTTAGTTACTATTATTAATGTCTACATTTTTACATTCTTTACAGTGTCATGTTCTTTTTGTGTATAAAATAATGAATTTGTCTCTGGTATAGTTTCGTGATTATCAGTCTGTATATATAAAGAATGAGCCTGTTTAAGAGATTAATGTAGGGAAAGTCTCATGTAACATGTACTTAATAGTTAGGGGGAAAAGGCATATGCTTGTATCATATCTCCTTAAATGTCTCAGAGTTTAACTTTTTGAACATGCTATGTTCAGTTTTAGGGTCATAAAAGAATTAAAAACTGTTATACTATGTGTTAAGGATTAGGTTAAGTATCACTTTATCTAGGTCTTGGTATTGGGCAAAGTTAAAAAAAATGTTTTCAAGAGTTCACAGCAAGTACAAAATTTGGAAGAAACTAGAACTGTACTAATGCCAAACATAAAACAGAATTTTACCATGAAAATGCCAGGTGTATTGTGACTATCATGGATATTAACTTGAAGATGTTATGAAAACATTTATGAAATAAGTTGTGTTTAAACTAGAGGTGATATATTTCAATATGATTTAGGATTCATATGCCAGTGAATTAATCTCTAAAAAATCTTTGATTTATAGAAATGTTTTAAGTTTACATTTTCTTATAGCTTTAAAAATTTATGTCTGTGTGTACCTGTTAGTCTATGTGTGCACGTGTGTCATCTAGAGGAAAGATCAGGTCAGGTTTCACCCTCAGAAAGGCTGTCTGGCACCTTTATAGAAGATCTTGGCTTGGCCTGCAACTCACCAGTAACACTAGACAGGTTTGCCAAGGAGCCCCAGGAATCCTGTCTCTGCCTTCCCAGCACTTGGATCACATGCATGTGGCACATCATTCAACTGTTTACAAGGGTGCTTGGGATTGAACTTGGGTTTCTATGCTTGCGAAAGCAAGTACTTTACTGACTGAACTTTGTCCCCCAACTCCCCTTATAACTTATGTTTTTTCGTTTGTTCTTTGTGTCTTCTTTCTGTCTTGATTTTTCCCATATTATATTTAGTTGTTAGAATATGTATTAGACCATGCATTGGGTGGTAACATCTTGATAAAAATATTTTGGCAATCTATTATAGAATTACTTAAAATATGCATATATTTTGTTTCATAGGTGTATATTACTGTATATAATTCTTTATACTTCTTATCATAGAGTGATAGCATATATTCAATTAAAAACCATATTGCCCAAACTGAGTATTTGAACTTGCACTTAAATGAGTTTTGACTATCTCATCATAATTTGCTTTAGTAATAGCCTCAAACTTGAAATCTTATTGCAGCTTCCTGAATGCTTGGATTACATGTGTGCACCACTACTCTTTGCTTTAAAATAGTCTTGTAACTTTTTAATATTAATTTATTTATCTATTTAGTGTGTGTGTGTGTGTGTGTGTGTGTGTGTATGTGTATGCTCATTGGCCACAATGTATGTATGGAAGTCAGGAGAGTTTGCAAGAGCATGTTATCTCCTTTCATCACATGGGTTTTGGGAAGTAAACCCAGGTTTGGCAGCTCTCTCTTTCTCCAATCCTTAAAGACAACTCTTTTTTTTTTTTGAGACAGGGTCTCTTTATAGCCCCAGCTGGCCTGGAACTAACTGTGTAGATCAGGCTGGCCTTGATCTCATGGAGATCCACCTGCCTGCTGGGATTATAGGAGTGTGCCACCACGTCTGGCACTGAAGATGGCTCTTAGCCGCCATGTGGGTTCTGGGAATCGAACCCTGGTCCTCTGCAAGAACAGTCGGTGCTCTTAATGGCTGAGCTATCTCTCCAGCCCCCAAAGACAACTCTTGATGAAGATAAGTATAAGCAGTGGAGCAGTGGAAACATAATTGCAAAAGTATATGATAAAAGATTCATAAAGAGTATAATTTTGAAGAGGACCAAAATTATGTGAATATATAAATTAAGGCATATTGTAAAAAATTGTTTCACAATTACTTCATGTTTTTTAATTTGAATACTGATAAGAATGTTCAAAGCTAAAATTATAATAGTGATGGATATTTTCTTGACCTGTTGGGAGTGTTCATAAAAATATTTCCATGAAAAACCATTTGCTACTGGAACATGTCCACTCTGATTTGGATCAGTGCACACACATTGTCTTAGATTTGTCTGTAGGGCAAGTTTTAGCCAATTCAATTCAAAGGCCAATTTTGATGTACTAAGGCTGGTTATATGTTATGTGGGAAACCTGGGGGGGGGGTTCTGAACTCTACATGTTCATTTAGTTAGTTGAAGATCAGATGCTATACCATGGCTAGAACTTCAGGGTTCCATGCTATTTTGACTTTCCTCCAGTAGGAACTGGAGAAATTGGAGGAATTGTGGCCATATCTAGTCTAGGTTTCCTCTGTCTTGGACAATGTTGCCTAAGAACTGCCAAAATGTTGACCTAGTACAAGTCCTTCAGTATTCTTTCTACTTATTTTCCTTTTGAAGATCATGTACACAGTTCAGACTTTTCAACTTGGATGCATGCTAATTTCCTCTCAGCTTGGTTGGTTATTGGAAAGTTATAAAAATACTACCTTTAAAGAATATGATGAAAATGTCATTTTATATATGCATATGTAATAAATATCTCTGTATAGCTAAATCTATTTTAGTTGATTTTACAACTATTAAAAATGGTTCCTTGGTTTTGAAGTGTATTCCAGTCCATATTCTTAAATTTTGCAGTACATATCATAGAATAATATACTTCTAATATTCAATTCCTTGCTAAACAGAGCAGTAGAAGCTGTTTATCTTAATCATTTCATCAATGTTTTATTCTATGCAGTAATAAAATATCCCTCAGTGCTTACCAATGCTCAACAGAAATCATGGTTTTCAGTTTTTTTTAATGGAAGAGGACTTAGTGTGATATTCAATTCATAAATGTTGAAACTTGTTTAAAAGGTCCTAGAATGAATACCACTATAAACTGTATTATTATTGTTAATGTCCTTTCCCGGGAACCTGTAATTTCAGTGTGATAGCAGTATACTATAAGTATAGGATTGCCAAACCATCAGGGGAGGGTGCTAACCATTTAGCATGCAGTTATACGTTGTTTGTCAAAACTTTAAAAACACCTCTGAGTCAGCAGCAATTTTGGCCGTTTTGATCCTCTAATTCCTGACGCATCTTGTGCAGTGCATTTCCTAAGAGCAAAATCCCTGTGAAACAATGAGGTCAAGAGAGGGAAAATAAGACTATGAGAGATTGTTTGGATACACTGACAGAATGATTACAAATATGTTAAGTGCATTATCATAGAGTGAAACATTGCTATTTCAGTGGCTTCTTTTTACCATTTCAGAATGAATGCATCATGTTTCTGTGTGAAATAGGTATTACAGTATGGCCTTTCCATAGACCTTTGATTAACAGAGAGCTCGGGCTTTTAGCAAGATGCTTGTAAAAATTCATTTTACTATTAATGTGCTGTATTAGTTACTTTTCAGTTGATGTGATAAACTGCCATCACCAAAAGCAACTTACGGAAGAAAATATTTATTTTGGCTTACAGTTCCAGAGGGAGAGTCCATTATGGAGGGCAGGCATGGAAGAAGAAACATGAAGCTCACATCTCCAATGGCAAATAGGAAACAGAATGAACTAGAAATATGGGGTAGGGAATGAACTCTCACAGCCTGCCCCCAATGACATGCTTCCTCTAATAAGGCTGCACCTCCTTAAGAGTCCATGACCTCCCAAACTGCCAGGAACTGAGGGCCAGATGTTCAAATGTGTGAGCCTGGAGGGGATATTTCTTGTTCAAACCACTGCATTTCACTCCCTGCCCCGCCCAGGCTCATGCAAATATCATAATTGAGCATGTATTTAGTTCAACTTTAAAAGTTCCTGTAGTTCTTCACTGTTTCAACTCTGTTCAAAAATCCAGTCTCTTTTGAGACTTAAGGCAGTCTTTTAACCATGACTCATAATAAAATAAGAAAATTCCATATTTCCAACATACAATGCCACAGTATATATTATATAATATTATATCTCTATATCTATCTATCAATTATCTATCTATCTATCTATCTATCTATCTATCTATCTATCTATCTATCTATCTATCTATCGTCCCATTCCAAATTGTAGGAACCGGGACAGAGCAAGGAAATAGAGCATCAAAGAAGGGCTGAAGCCCAGCAGGGCAATCAAATCCTAGAGCTCCATGTGCGCTGTCTGGAACTTTTATTCCAAAGGGCTTGGATGGCTGTGCTGCTGATTCCCCTCTCTGTATGCAGCTTTTCTTGTTTGGTTGTCTCACAGCTTGGATATCTCTAACATCTTGGGGATTCCACTATAGTCCAGGCTGCTCTTAAACTCATGATCCTACTGCCTCTTAAGCATATCCTACCAGAGTTGCTTACATTCCTGCAGAGATCTAGATCTGGCCAACTGTATACAAGTTGTAAGGCTTGTTAAATTCACTATTAGTATTTTCTGTGTATCTCCATTAATTTATTACTATTTTTGGCAGTAATGACTATTTCAAAGTGTAAACTTACTTCTGTAGTTTAGTATTCAGAAAATTTCAAAACTCCTGGATAACATGATTTTATTAACTATCTCTGTGGTGAAAATGGCCCCATTGTGATAGACTCTCTGTATATATTCTATATTATTTATTGAAAACATATAGCATTTATGCAGTGGTGACAATCTTTTTGATAAAATGGATCATAGGAAACAGAACTATTGACAAAGTTTTAAGAGAGCAAGTATTCCAATTATGTTTCCTTGTCAACCTTATGGCTTACCCTTTAGAAGATGGTCTATTTGCTAATTCTTTGTTCTAGAGTAAGGACATGATTTGGGGATTTTTGCAGTGTTTAGAACTGTTAGGATTCTCAGCCCTGAAACCAGCCTCTTAATGTACTCCTATCGGAGAAGAGCCAAAACAATATTTCCTTTGTAGGTCATGATTCTGAGCAGTTTGAGAGAGTGCTCTCATTTATTCAACACCTCTATATTCCATTCAAGGGATTCAGAAGATAGAACTGATCAGACAATAAAGTACTGTTGCCTTAATGGAACAAATATCCCCAAACCCAGAATTTTTTTTTAAGTTTGGGAACTTAGGTATTTATTAAATATTAAAAATTGGTGACAAGTAATTAAAAAATGAAATGGGCTAGGATGATGTCCTAGTTTGTCTTCCATTGCTGTGACAAAACACTCTGACCGACACCAACTTGGGGAGGAAAGGGTTTATTCAGCTTACATCTCCTGGGTCACAGTTCATTACTCAGGGAGCCCAAGGCAGGAACTCAGGGCGGGAACCTGGAGGCAGGAGCTGAAGCACAGGCCATGGAGGAATGCTGTTCACTGGCTTGCTCCCCTGGCTCATGCACAGCCTGCCTTCTTATACAGTACACAACAACCTGCCCAGGGTGGCACCACTCGTTGTGGGCTGAGCCCTCCCACACTGCTCGACCATCAAGACAATACTCCACAGATGTGGCCACAGGCCAATCCAATGGAGCCAATTCCCCAATTGAGGCTCACACAACCCAGTTGTGTCAAGTTGACACTAAAGCTATCCAGCACAGATGAGTAATATTAAAATTAATTATTAAATACTTTAAATTATATTTATTTTATTTATTATTTATTTTATTTTTTAATTTTTCAAATATATTTTTTATTATGTTCTTTTTTTAATTGACATTTTGTATATTTCATTAGTCACTTATCTGTTGCTGTGATAAAACCACCATGACCAAGGGAAGTTATAAAAGGAAGAATTTATTTGAGCTTACAGTTCACGGTTCCAGGGAATTAAGAGTCCATTGTGGCAGGAGGCATGGTGGCCTGGGCAGGAGCAGAAAGCCAAGGTTCACATCTTCCAGTGAGCACAGGAAGCAGAGAGAGAACAACTGGAGCCTGCAAGGCTTATTGAACTCACTAAGCCTGCCCCCCCCCCCCCAAGAATTAATCTCCTACTAGAGCAGGGCCACACCTTCCAGATCTCTCAAAACAGTGCCACCAACTGGGGACAAAATGTCGAATACTTGAAGCCTATGGGGGAACATTCTCATTCAAACTACCACAAATTCATACATCATTTCACGTCCAATTGGTGTTACATTTCCCCTCTTCCTGCCCCTCCCCCACCCCAGTTTATGCATTCTGCCATAACACGTCTTGCATCTTTCATGTTTCCAGGAATTTTTTCTGCAGAGGTTTCTGTTTGAGCAGAATTTTTGACCCAGTCCTTATGTTGTTGCTGTTCCCTCTCCTTGTATTACTCCAAATTTATGCCTGTTTAAACAACAAATATGTATCAAAATATGACCTTTGAGAATAAACTTATGTTAATTCCAAAAAATATTTTGGGGTCACTTTTTTCCCTTGTTTTTATTACTCTAGAATATTAAAACATATCTTCCACCCCTATATGGTAATTATAATGTTGAATACAAGTGGTAGGTCAATTCTAGAGCCCATTAAGATTCATAATACCACAGTTGCTTCAGATATAAAGGAATATTAATAATAAAGTTGCTCAGTTTTGCAACAACTGGGGATTTGGTGTCAGCATCCAAATGAGGGAAACCATTGCCGCCTCCTCCCCCCGGGGACTGTGTTACTTCACTTAGCATAAATGGCTTCAAGTTCCATCCATTTACCTGCAAAGTTCATGATGTCATCTTTCTTTACTGCTGCATAGAACTCCATTGTATAGATGGTACTGCATTTTTGGTTATCCAGTCATCAGTTGGGGGGCATTTTGGGGTTGGTTCCTTCGATATTGTGAAAGAGAGCTGCATAATCATAACTGTGCCTGTGTCTATTGCGGATCAGGGAGCCTTTGGGTATATACCTAGGAGGAGTAGACTGGTCAGGTGGCATGGCTCATTTTGAGACTTTTTACATTTTCTTTATCTATTTTATTTCTTGTATGTGTATGAACGTCATTGTCTGCATGCAGGTCTGTGCACCCGGTGTCGTGCCAATGCCGCAGAGTTCAGAAGGGTCTCGGATTCCCCTGGAACTGGAGTTCTCCTGGAATTGGAGTTACAGACGGTTCTCAGCCGCCATGGGGTGCGGGGATCGAACCCGGGTAACTCTGCAAGAGCGTCGGTCTCTAACGCTAGGCTATCTCTCCAGCCCTCATTTTGAGACTTTTAAGGGATTCTCCACACTGCTTTCCATAGGGTTGTAACGAGTTACACTCCCACCAGCAGTGGATGCGTGTTTGACTTTCCCACAACCTTCAGCTCACAAACCTCTTTGTAAAGATGGCTTTTCAATGGTCGCGCCATAGTGCACGAGTCATCATGATATGAAAAACCATATACTTAGAATGAATATTCTTAGTAATGGAAATACCTATATAAATATGCGTATACAGCATTGGGGTGTTTTGTTTTCGTGTGTATACCTGCCAGTCTTATATGGAGTTGAGATGAATACTCTGTAAGAGTGGTTTTTAAGTTATGCATTTTCCTTAATTAATTAATTTATTGGTANAACAGAAATCATGGTTTCAGTTTTTTTTAATGGAAGAGGACTTAGTGTGATATTCAATTCATAAATGTTGAAACTTGTTTAAAAGGTCCTAGAATGAATACCACTATAAACTGTATTATTATTGTTAATGTCCTTTCCCGGGAACCTGTAATTTCAGTGTGATAGCAGTATACTATAAGTATAGGATTGCCAAACCATCACGGGGAGGGTGCTAACCATTTAGCATGCAGTTATACGTTGTTTGTCAAAACTTTAAAAACACCTCTGAGTCAGCAGCCATTTTGGCCGTTTTGATCCTCTAATTCCTGACGCATCTTGTGCAGTGCATTTCCTAAGAGCAAAATCCCTGTGAAACAATGAGGGTCAAGAGAGGGAAAATAAGACTATGAGAGATTGTTTGGATACACTGACAGAATGATTACAAATATGTTAAGTGCATTATCATAGAGTGAAACATTGCTATTTCAGTGGCTTCTTTTTACCATTTCAGAATGAATGCATCATGTTTCTGTGTGAAATAGGTATTACAGTATGGCCTTTCCATAGACCTTGTGATTAACAGAGAGCTCGGGTTTTAGCAAGATGCTTGTAAAAATTCATTTTACTATTAATGTGCTGTATTAGTTACTTTTTCTTTATGTGTATAAACTGCCATCACCAAAAAGCAACTTACGAAGAATATTTTATTTTGGCCTACAGTTCCAGCAGGGAGGGAGAGTCCATATAGCATAGGATGAGCAAGAACAGGCATCCTGGTGAAGAAGAAGAAACGAATGAGCTCACATCTCCATGGCAAAAGGAAACAGAATGAACATAGAAATATGGGTAGGGAATCGAACTCTCACAGCCTGCCCCAATGACATTGCTTCCTCTAATAGGCTGCACCTCTCCTTAGAGTCTCATGACCTCCCAAAACTGCCAGGAACCTGAGGGCCGGATGTTCAAATTTGGGAGCCTGGAGGGGATATTTCTGTGTCAAACCACTGCATTTCACTCCCTGCCCCGCCCAGGCTCATGCAAAACTATAATGAGCATGTATTTAGTTCAACTTTAAAAGTTTGTAGTTCTTCACTGTTTCACTTCTTGTTCAAAAAATCCAGTCTCTTTCTGACTTTAGGCAGTCTTTTAACCATGACTCATAATAAAATAAGAAAATTCCATATTTCCAACATACAATTGCCACCAGTATATTTATATTAATATATTAATATCTATATCTTCATTTTATATTATCCTATTCAGCTATTCAATCCTTGTATCTATCCTTACTCACTTCTATCCTATCTCTATTCTTCTCTCTATCTATCTATTCGTCCCATTCCAAATTAGGAACCGGGACAGAGCAAGGAAATAGAGCATCAAAGAAGGGCTGAAGCCCAGCAGGGCAATCAATACTAGAGCTCCATGTGTTCGCGTCTGGAATTTATTTCCAAAGGGCTTGGATGGCTGTGCTTGCTGATTCCCCTCTCGTGTATGCAGCTTTTCTTGTTTGGTTGTCTCACAGCTTGGATCTCTAACATTCTTGGGGATTCCACCTATAGTCCAGTGTCGTCTATCTTTTAAAACTCATGATCTCTGCTCTTAAGCATATCCTCCAGAGTTGCTTACATTCCTGCAGAGATCTAGATCTGGCCAAATGTATACAAGTTGTAAGGCTTGTTAAATTCACTATTAGTTATTTTCTGTGTATCTCCATTATTTATTACTATTTTTGCGAGTAATGACTATTTCAAAGTGTAAACTTACTTCTGTAGTTTAGTATTAGAAAATTTCAAAACTCCTGGATAAGATGTATAACATTCGGTTGATGGTACCTTTCTACCCCTTTACTCATCTCTGTGGTGAATGGCCCCTATTGTTTATTTAGACTCTCTGTCTATATTTTTTTCTTATTATTTATTTCTGTTGAACAACATCTAAGCATTATGAACCGTGGTGACAATCTCTTTTGATAAAATGATCATAGGAAACAGAAAATCTACAAGTTTTAACGAGAGCAAGTATTCCAATTATGTTTCTTGTACCTTATGGCTTACCCTTTGAAGAGGGTCTATTGCTAATTCTTTTCTGTCTAGGTAGGACATTGTTTGGGGATTTTGCAGTGTTTAGAACTGTTAGGATTCTCAGCCCTGAAACCAGCCTCTTAATGTACTCCTATCGGAGAAGAGCCAAAACAATATTTCCTTTGTAGGTCATGATTCTGAGCAGTTTGAGAGAGTGCTCTCATTTATTCAACACCTCTATATTCCATTCAAGGGATTCAGAAGATAGAACTGATCAGACAATAAAGTAGCTGTTGCCTTAAGGGAACACAATATCCCCAAACCCAGAATAGAATTTTTTTTTATTTTAAGGTTTTGGGAACCAGGTATTTATAAATATTAAAAATTGGTGACAAGTATTAAAAAATAAGAGGATATGGGCTAGGATGATGTCCTAGTTTGTCTTCCACTTGTGTGACAAAACACTCTGACCGACAACCAACTTGGGAGGAAAGGTTTATTTTTCAGCTTAATCTCCTGGGTCACAGTTCATTACTCGGGAGCCCAAGGCAGGAAACTCGGGCGGGAAACCTGGAGGCGGAGCTGAAGCACGGCCATGGAGGAATGCTAGGATATCGATGCTTCACGCTGCTCCCCTGGCTCATGCACAGCCTTCCTTCTTATACAGTCCACAACAACCTGCCCAGGGTGCACCACTCGTGTGTGGGATGGCCCTCCCATATTGCTCGACCATCAGACAATACTCCACAGATGTTGCCACAGGCCAATCCAATGGAGCCAATCCCCCAATTGAGGCTCCTCACCAACCTTAGTTGTGTCAAGTGACACTAAGCTATCCAGCCACACGATGCTTATATTTAATATTAAATACTTTAAATTATTATTATTTTATTTATTATTTTATTTATTTTTTTACATTTTTCAAAATATATTTTTATTTTATGTTCTTTTTTAATTGACATTTGTTATATTTCATTAGTCACTTCTGTTGCTGTGATAAAACCACCTATGACCAAGGGAAGTTATTAAAGAAGAGATAGAGATTTATTTGAAGATTTATTTGAGCTCAAGTTCACGTCCAGGGATTATAGAGTCCATTGTGGCAGGAGGCATGGTGGCCTGGGCTGGGAGGAGCGAGAAAAAAGCCAAGGTTCACATCTTCCCGTGAGCACAGGAAGCACGAGAGAGGAGAGAACAACTGGAGCCTGCAAGGCCTTTGAAATCATACTCCCCAAGCCCGCCCCCCCCCCCCAAGAATGTACTTCCTCTAGCACGGCCACACCTTCCAAGATCTCTCAAAACAGTGCCACCAACTGGGGACAAAATGTCTGAATACTTGAAGCCTATGGGGAACATTCTCATTCAAACTACCACAATTTCATACATCATTTTTCAGTCCAATTTGGTTACATTCCCCTCTTCCTGCCCCTCCCCCACCCCAGTTTATGCATTCTTCCATACACGTCTTGCATCTTTCATGTTTCCAGGAATTTTTTCTGCAGAGGTTTCTTGTTTTGAGCAGAATTTTTGACACAGTCCTTATGTTGTTGCTGTTCCCTCTCCTTTGTATTACTCCAAATTATGCCTGTTTAAACAACACATATGTATCAAAATTATGACCTTTAGGAATAAACTTTATGTTAATTCCAAAATATATTTTGGGGTTCACTTTTTTCCCTTTAGTTTTATATTACTCTAGAATATTAAAACATATCTTCCACCCCTATATGGTAATTATAATGTCTGAATATAAGTGGTAGGTCAATTCTAGAGCCCATTAAGATTCATAATACCACAGTTGCTTTCAGATATAAAGAAATATAATAATAAAGTTGCTCAGTTTGCCTGTGAACTGGGGATTTGGTGTCAGCATCCATGAATGAGGGAAACCATTGCCGCCCTCCTCCCCCCGGGACTGTGTTACTTCACTTAGCATAATGGCTTCAAGTTCCATCCATTTACCTGCAAAGTTCATGATGTCATCTTTCTTTACTGCTGCATAGAACTCCATTGTATAGATGTACTACATTTTTGTTATCCAGTCATCAGTTGAGGGGCATTTGGGTTGGTTCCCTTCGATATTGTGAAGAGAGCTGCAATAATCATAACTGTGCATGTGTATTTGCGGTAGGATGAGCCTTGTGGGTATATACCTAGGAGGAGTATGACTGGGTCAGGTGGCAGGCTCATTTTGAGACTTTTTAAATTTTTTTCTTATTATTTATTTTTGTATGTGTATGAACGTATTGTCTGCATGCAGGTCTGTGCACCCGTGTCGTGCAATGCCGCAGAGTTCAGAAGAGGGTCTCGGATTCCCCTGGAACTGGAGTTCTCCTGGAATTGGAGTTACAGACGGTTCTCAGCCGCCATGTGGGTGCTGGGGATCGAACCCGGGTACTCTGCAAGAGCGTCGGTGCTCTTAACTGCTAGGCTATCTCTCCAGCCCTCATTTTGAGACTTTTAAGGATTCTCCACACTGCTTTCCATAGTGGTTGTACGAGTTTACACTCCCACCAGCAGTGGATGCGTGTTTGCCTTTTCCCACAACCTCTCCAGCATTTGGGGTGTTTTGTTTTCTTGATCTTGGCCAGTCTTATTGGAGTGAGATGATACCTTAGAGTGGTTTTAATTTGCATTTCCTTAATTATTAATTATGTTGAACATTTTTTAAAGATGTTTCTCAGCCATCTTTACTTCCTTATTGGTGAAGTCTGTTCAGCTCTTTACTCCAGCTTTTGAGTAGGTCGTTTGTTTTCTTCTTTGTTTTTTAAGTAGTCTATATATTCTGGATGTTAATGCTCTGTCAGATGTATCAGTGGTGAAGGTTTCCTCCCATTCCGTTTCAGGTTGTGATCTTTGATGCACTTGGAGTAAAATTTTTGTACAGGGTGAGGTAGGGGTTTAATTTTGTTCTTCTACAAATGGTAATCCAGTTTTGCCAACACCATTTGCTGAAGATGCTATATTTCCTCTATTGAACTATTTTTGCCCCTTTGTCAATTATGAGGTGGATGGAATTGTATGAGCTCAAGTTTGGATCTTCAGTTTTGTTCCATTGATCAACAGATCTGCTTTTGTGCTAGTACCAGGCTGTGTTTATGACTATAGCCCTATAATATAGCTTGAAGTCTGGTAAGGTAATCCCTTTGTATTGCACTTTTCACTCAGGGTTGCTTTAGCTATTCAGGGTTTTTGTTTTTCCGTATGAATTTAAGGAATTTTATTTCCAAGTCTGTGAAAAAGCTCATGAGTATTTTGATTGGGATTGAACTGAATCTGTATATTAATTTGGGTAAAATGGACATTTTTACTATATTAATTTTTCCAATCCATGAACATGGGAGTTCTTTCCATCTTTTGATGTCGTTTTCAATCTCCTTCTTTAGGGTTTTAAAATTTTTGTTTAGAGTTCTTTGATATCTTTGGTTAGATTTATTCCCAGGGTTTTTTTTTTTTTTTTTTTTTTTTTGAGCTATTGGATGGGAAGGTCGCCTTATATTCCTTCTCAGTGTGCTTATTGTTGTGTAAAGAAAGCTACTGGTTTTTCAGGTTTATTTTATCCTGTCCACGTTAACTGAAACGTTTTTAATCGTTTCTAGGAGTTGTCTGGTGGATTTTTTAGCATTCCTTTATGTAAACTATCATTCATCTGCAAAAGGGGATAGTTGGACTATTCTCGTTTCGGATTAGTACTCTTTAATGTCCCTTTCTTGGCCTTGTTGCCCTAGTAAGCATCTCAAGCATTTTCTTGAAGAGGAGTCATGTTGGCAGTGGGGCTTGTGTATAGGCTTTGATTATGTTTGCGCAATGTCTGCCAGTCCCAATTCCGCTAGACGGTAAGCAGGAAGGATGCGGATTTTGTTGAGGCTTTTTGTGCACAATTGAAGATCTTGGGTTTCTGGTATTTCAGTCCAGTTATTTGTTTTGATGATATTTATTGTGGAAACATCCCCGCATATCTGGTATGAATCCAACTTGGTCATGATGGATGATCTTTTGATGAATGTCTATATGCAGTTTNGGGGGGGCTTGTATGTTCAATCAAGTTGATCAAATGAGTGTCCAGTCTATATTGTTGTAGTTTCACCATTCACCCCAATCGCAGCCCTTACATTCTACCGCGCCCCCTCTTCCGCAGATTGTTCCCTAGGCTTAGAAAAGGGGCACAGGTGGATGAGAAGCAAAACAGTCTACTTTCTCTGGAGCCGTCTTGGTCTCTAGTCAATTCTGGCTGTTTTCTTTTTATTTTAATTTTTAATTCCAGAACGCATTTAAGGATTCACAGTTTAACAGTAAACTTGCATGCAGGTAAAAAGAAATATAACTTTATATTCTTAAATTACATAGAAAGTTGATGTATGTTCTTTAAAAAAAAAGAGAATTGTTCTTTCTCATAAATTGTAGAACTGAGGAAAATAGAGACATAAACTTCAAGTTATAGCTATAGCAATATCAGTCAATGTGGTATTATCTTTATTAACAAATTACTCACCATGACTATCATATAAGGATTTGGTTCTAGGATCCACAAATGAGGGACAACATAGGTTGTTTGTTTTTATGAGACTGTGTTCCTTCACTTAGCATGACAGCTTCTAGCTCTATCTGTTTACTTGGAGAGTTCATGATGTCATCTTTCTTTTCTTTTTTTTTTTTTTAATTTAACAAGTTTTGTTGAACATATTTCCAAATCAAACAACATTAAAACTATGTACACATAGTTGTCATTTAAGCTAATTAATATCTCTAATGTTTCCTTAAACATTACACCATCAAACATCAGACTATTGTTCCTTAAAGAATTACAGTGGTAAGTTCTGAAGTCTCTGGTCACAAAATCTTAATCAATCAACCACTAATTTTGTTAACCATTTTTTCTTTTTGGTGAAAACATTTGAAAATCAACCCTCTTAGAATGATTCAAGCATGCACTACAAAATTATTCATTGTGGCTACCATGTTGTGCATTAGATTCTCGGGGTTTATTTACTTTGTGTAATTAAAATTTTGTAGCTTTTATCAGTAATTTCTCATTTCCTGCTTCTACTATATAAAGTCATCCCCGTATAGCTTTGCTTTATGTATGCTTCGTTATAAAGACACCATATCCTTATTCAGTACATTGTTACTTCAGTAGCATCACATTCCCAGCTAAGAGCTTGTACCTTATGCTTTGAGAAAAACTTATAAAACAATGTGTTTTCTACTTGAAGCAAGTCACAGCTTCCTTGCACTCCAGTTCTCTAAGCAACGCCTCACCTCTGCTTTGGGAGCATCCATCCCAGCCTTTGATGTTCATGAATCTTCTCTTAGCTTTTTTTTTTTAATACTCCTTATATATAGCAAATTTAAAAAGTCTGAAATCAAACTACAGGTTAATTGCAAAAACATATTTAAGGATTCACAATTTAACCGTAAGGTCATATACAGGTAAAAAAAATACAACTTTACTTTCCTAAATTACAAAGCAAGTTGATGTATATTTTAATGTGCTTAAAAAAGATTTGGCTGGGCGTGGTAGCTCACGCCTTTAATCCTAGAACTTGGGAGGCAGAGGCAGGCAGATCTTTGTGAGTTTAAGGCCAGCCTGGTCTACAGAGCAAGTTCCAGGCCAGCTGGGGCTACAGGGAGACCCTGTCTCAAAAAGACAAGAAAAAAAAAAAGATTTGTTCTTTCTCATAAATCTTCGAACTGAGAAAAATAGATACATATACTTCAAGCTATATCTATAGTGATAACAATCAATGTAATATTATCTTTACTTACTAGTTACCTACTTTGAGTTACATAAAAGGATTTGGTGTTAGGAACCACAAATGAAGGATAACATACGTCATTTGTTTTTCTGAGACTGTGTTACCTCACTTAGCATAACAGCTTCCAGTTCCATCCATTTGTTGTTCTTCACCACTGCATAGAACTCCATTGTATAAATGTCCCACATCTTCATTATCCACTCTTAAATGAGGGACACCTGGGCTGTTTCAAGATCTTTGCTATTGTGAGAAGCAATAAACATGGTTGTGCACATATCTCTTTTATAAGATTCAATCCTTTAGGTATATACCTAGGAGTGGTATAATTGGGTCAAATGGTATATTCATTTTTAGTCTTTTAAGAGTTCTCCACACTACTTTCCATAGGGTTTGAATGAGTTTGCAATCCACCAGCAGTGAATGAGTGTTCCCCTTTCTCTAAACTGTCTCTCGGATTTGGTGTTACTTTTTTTTTTTCTTGATCATAGCCAATTTTTCCTGGGTAAGATAAAATCTTGAAGTGGTTTTGATTCGCATTTCCTTAATTACTAATGCTGTTGAACTTTGTTTTATTTTTATTTTTGGTTTTTCAAGGCAGGGTCTCCCTTTAGTCCCAGCTGGCCTGGAGCTCACTGTGTAGATCAAGCTGGCTGGCCTTGAACTCACAGGGATCGGCCTGCCTCTGCCCCCCAAGTGCTGGGATTAAAGGCATCTGCCACCACGCCTGGCTTGATGTTGAACTTTTTAAAAAACTTTTTTTTTTTTTTTTGAGACAGGGTCTCCCTTTAGTCCCAGCTGGCCTGGNGTTTCTGTGGTGAAGGTTTCCTCCCACTCTGTGGGATTTCTCTTCACTTCCTTGATTGTTTCTTTTGATGTACAGAAGCTTTTGAGTTTAATGAGGTCCCATTTGTCAATTGTTGACCTTAATTCTTGCGCAGCTGCTGTCTGATTTAGCAAGTCTTTTCCTACACCTATGTCTTGTAGTCTGCTGCCAACTTTTTCTTCTATTGCCTTCCGAGTTGAGGTCTTTGATCCATCTGGAGTTGACTTTTGTACAGGGTGAGAGGTAGGGGTTTAATTTTATTCTTCTACAAGTGGTGATCCAGTTTTGCCAAC
This sequence comes from Rhizomys pruinosus, assembly GCA_009823505.1. Lineage (NCBI taxonomy): Eukaryota > Metazoa > Chordata > Mammalia > Rodentia > Spalacidae > Rhizomys > Rhizomys pruinosus. The sequence goes on along the minus strand of VZQC01001163.1, from coordinate 39,740 downwards.
ACCACTTGCTGAAGATGCTGTCTTTTCCCCACTGTGTCTTCTTGGCCCCCTTGTCAAATATGAGTTGGCTGAAATTGTATGTGCTCAGGTTTGGATCTTCGGTTTTGTTCCATTGGTCAACAGGTCTGTTTTTGTGCCAGTACCAGGCTGTTTTTATGACTATAGCCCTGTAGTATAGTTTGAAGTCTGGTGTATCTTTTTTTTTTAATAAAGTATTTTGTGTATTTCATACATCATTTCTCAGTACAATTTAGACACATTCCCTTTCCATGCCTCCCACCTCACCCCAGTTCATGCATTCTGCCATACGTCTTGCATTGTTTTCTTAGTCTTTTAAAATTTTTTCTTTGCAGAGGTTTATTATTTGGTCAGAATTTAACTGTTTCAGTCGGTTCTTTGACCCAGTCCTTATGTTGTTGTTGTTTCCTCCCATTTGTATTGCTCCAAAATATGTCCATATAAACATCACATATATACCCAAATTATGACATTTGAAAATAAACTGTATTTTAATTCCAAAACATGTTTAGGAATTCACATTTTTCCCTTTAATTTTGTATTACTCTAAAATATTAATATGTACCCTCCACCCATATACTGCAATTACACAGTCTGAAAATAAGTGCTAAGTTAATTCCAGAGCCTGTTAAGGGAGTCACGTTATAACAGCACAGTTGCTTTCAGATAAAAAGAAATATAGCTTCAGCTTGCCTTTCAACTAGGGATTTGGTGGTAGCCTCCACAAATGAGGGATACCATTCATTGTGTTTTCTGGGACTGTTACTTCACTTAGCATAATGGTTTCAAGTTCCATTCATTTACCTGCAGAGTTCATGATGTCATCTTTCTTTACCACTACATAGAATTCCATTGTGTGTATGAACCACATTTTCATTATCCACTCATCAGTTGAGGGCCATTTGGGTTGGTTCCAGGTCTTCGATATTGTGAAGAGAGCTGCAATAAACATAGATGTGCAGGTATCTCTGCGGTAGGATGAGACTTGTGGGTATATACTCAGGAGTGGTATGACTGGGCAGGTGGTAGGCTCATTTTGAAACTTTTTTTTTTTTTTTTGGTCTTTTCGAGACAGGGTCTCCCTGTAGTTCCAGCTATCCTGGAACTCACTCTGTACACCAGGCTGGCCTTTAACTCACAAAGATCTTCCTGCCTCTGCCTCCCAAGTGCTAGGATTAAAGGCGTGTGCCACCACGTCCGGCTTCATTTTGAATCTTTTAAGGGTTCTTCATACTCCTTTCCATATTGGTTGTATGACTTTACATTTCCAGCAGTGGATGACTGTTCCCCTTTCCCCACAACCCCTCCAGCATTTGGTATCATTTGTTTTCTTGATCCTAGCCAGTCTTATTGGGGTGAGATGATACCTTAAAGTGGTTTTAATTTGCATTTCCTTAATTAATGGTGTGAACATTTTTTAAGATGTTTCTTAGCCATCTTTACTTCCTTACTAGTGAAGTCTCTGTTCAGCTCTTTATTCCATCTTTTGAGTGGGTCATTCGTTTTCTTATTTCTTTGTCTTTTTGAGTAGTTTATATATTCTGGATTTTAATTCTCTGTCAGATGTGTCACTGCTGAAGATTTCCTCCCACTCTGTGGGTTTTCTCTTCACTTCATTGATTGTTTCTTTTGCTATACTGAAGCTTTTGAGTTTAATGAGGTCCCACTTTCAATTGTTGACCTTATTTCCTGCGTGGCTGCTGTTTGATTTAGAAAGTCTTTTTCTCTGCCTATGTCTTTTAGGTTGCTGCCAATGTTTTCTTCTATTACCTTCAGAGTTTCAGGTTCCACATTGAGGTCTTTGATCTACTCGGAGTTTAATTTTGTACAGGGTGAGAAGTAGGGGTTTAATTTTGTTCTTCTACAAATGGTGATCCAGTTTTGCCAGCACCATTTGCTGATGATGCTATCTTTCCTCCATTGAGTCTTTTTGGCCCCTTTGTCAAATATGAGGTGGCTGAAATTGTATGAGCTCAAGTTTGGATCTTCAATTTTGTTCCACTGGTCAATGGGTCTATTTTTGTGCCAATACCAGGCTGTCTTTATGACTGTGGTCCTGTAATATAGTTTGAAGTCTGGTAAAGTGATCCCCCCCCTGTATCACACTTTTCACTCAGGGTTGCTTTAGCTATTTGGGGGTCTTTTGTTTTTCCATGTGAATTTAAGGATTTTTTTCCCCAAGTTTGTGAAGAAACTCCTGGGAATTTTAATTGGGATTGCATTGAATCTGTATATTAATTTGGGTAGAGTGGACATTGTTACTTACTAATGTTTTAATCCATGAGCATGGAAGGTCTTTCCGTCCTTTGATGTCTCTTTGATCTCCTTTTAAGGATTTTATTTGTTTTTGTAGAGATCTTTGGTGTCTTTGGTTAGATTTGTTACTAGGTATTTTTTTTTAGTCTATTGTGAGTGGGAAATTCTGCTTATATTCCTTCTCCAGTTGCTTGTTGTTGGTGTGAAGAAATGCTAATGATTTTTTTTTTTTTTTTGAGACAGGGTCTCCCTGTAGCCCCAGCTGTTCTGGAACTCATTCTGTAGACCAGGCTGGCCTTGAGCTCACAAAGGTCCTCCTGCCTCTGCCTCCCAAGTGCTAGGATTAAAGGCATGTGCCACCATGCCTGGCTAGAAATGCTAATGATTTTTCTAGGTTAATTTTGTAACCTACTTTACTGAAACTCCCACTCGTTTCTAGGAGATTTCTGGTGTAGTTTTCAGCATCCCTTTGGTTAGGTTTGTTCCTGGGTATTTTATTGTTTTCGGGGCTATTGTGAATGGGAAGTTCTCCTTGTATTCCTTCTTGTTGTTGTTGTAAAGAAAGGCTACTGATTTTTTTAGGTTAATTTTGTATCCTGCCACTTTGCCGAAGCTGTTAATCGTTTCTAGGAGTTTTCTGGTGGAGTTTTTAGCATCCCTTAAGTAAACAATCATATCGTCAGCAAATAGGGATAGCTTGACTTCCTCTTTTCCAATTAGTACTCCTTTAATTTCCCTTTCTTGCCTTATTGCTCTAGCAAGCATTTCAAGCACTATATTGAAGAGGAGTGTCAATAAGGGGCAGCCTTTCTGGGAAACCCAGGATCTTAAGAGCTTGTAGGAACCCTCTGCTGAGATACCTAATACAAGCTCATGCTTGTCAAGGAATGTTTGCTAGAGAAGTGTTTCTTGTATTCATACCCAGTGGGTATAATTTAGTAGGTATTATCCAGCAAAAGAGAATAGGTATGAGCTCAGAACCAAATAAAACTCAGAACCAACTGATTGTGTCTAGGAATGATAGAAAGAGTAAACAAGATTCCTTCAAAGAATTTGGAGTAGTTTCTTGAGTTGATTCTGAAAATGTGTGAAAGAGATTTGTAGGAAATGATTCTGGAAAACTCTTATTAGTGATTTCATAAAGTTGTTAGAATTTTATCATACTATAAGTGAAAGATGATAGATTCTAAGCAGGTAGTAGTGGTATGACCATTTCAAGGTTGTAGTTTTGTAGAATAAATGAATTTTGAAAGAGTGGCAATAAAGAAAGACATGAATTTAAAAGATGTTTAGGAGATAAAATAACAGGTTTGCTAATTGATTAAAGGTTGAAGGTGAAAGAGAATAGGAGAGAGCTTCTAGATTTGTGAATTTGGGTGATTGAGTGTAGAGTGATGCTTCTTGTGAAATGAAGAAATACAGTTGCAGAAAGATCTGGGGTGAGGACAGAAGCCTGTGAAAATTCTCTTTCTCCTTCTAGTGAAAAAGAACAGATAAATGTGGCTTAACCTGGGGTAATATCATTATTTGAATGTAGTTTTTGACCTCTGAATACATTTTCAATAAGTAATAAATTATGGTTTATTTGGTAGTACTGGAGGCCAAACCCAAGCCCACATGCATGCTAGGCAAGTGCTCTACCACTAAGCTCCACCCTCAACCCTAAAGTAATACTTATTATCATACAAACTTCTACATTTTATTTCAGAGACAAATTTTAATAAACACAGCATTTGCTTTTTCAACCCCTTTTACCTGATAATATATACACTGTGAAAAAGTGCACAAAACCAATTAATTTCCTGTGGACTAATTAGATTTTTTTTTTTAGTGTGAACTTTTAATTTTTTTGTTTAATTTTTTTTATTGATGCTTTGTGTATACATCATTTTCCAATTCAGTTCAGGCATATATCCCCTTCCCTTCACTCCGCCCCACCCCTACCCAACCCAGATCATGCATTCTGCCGTAACTTTTCTGCATCTTTCTGGGTTTTTTTGTTGTTGTTGTTTTGTTTTCATTTTTTTTTTTTAACAATAAGTGATAATTTGTGAGTACAAGCATCCTTCATGTCAAACCAATTTGCGAGCAGTTGTGCCCAAACCCATACAGCTCATGGGTCCCACCATCCAGCGGGGGGGGGGGGAGGGGGCTTGTATGTTCAATCGAGTTGATCATATGAGTGTTCCAGCTATATTTCTGTAGTTGTCTCACTTTCATATCAAGTCGCAGCCCTTACATTTGCTACCACGGCCTCCTCTTCCGCAGATTTTCCCTAGGCTTAGAAAAGGGGACATGTGGATGGAGGAAGCAAAACAGTCTACTTTCTCTGGAGCTGTTGTCTTTTGTGTCTCTAATCAATTCTGGCTGTTTTCTTATCATGGGCTGCCAGCGTGTCCAGCATAACCCATTTCAATCCTATAATGAAGCAACATGCAATTAGATATATAGGTATTTAAACAGAATAATATATAAGTCTCCTTTCGGGCTCTACTAATGAAGCACTCCGCAATTGGAAATTATAGGTATTATGTAAACCTTATCAGTTTTATACAGGATTAGGCGCTCTGGAATGCCAGAGAGTGTTACCAAAGGCACTCAAACCAATAAAGCAATTGTGGTCTCCTTGAGTCAAGCAAGAATACCCTCCATCAGCACCAGCTCACATCACTCTGGAAAACCTGAAGAAATACTTGGGCTGAGTCACAGGCAGCCTGGCAGCCCTTTATGTCTTGTATATCCCAAATACTAATTGCTATGGTCTCTCCTTGGAGTAATAAACACATGGCTTGATCCACACAAGCTTACATCCTCTAAGGGTTAGGAGATGTTATAAACCACACGATGACCCTGTCATACTTAACAGAAGAAAATGTAATTCATGGATTAACATACCATCCAAACATCTATGTCTATACCAATGTAACCTACCATAACAACTAGTAATGTTTAAATACCTATATATCCAATTGCGACTAATTAGATTTTTAAGCCACATTGGAGTTACATCAATAACAGAATAAGACAATCCTAGCACTCCGGAGGCAGAGACAGGTGGATCTTTGTGAATTCAAGGCCAGCCTGGTCTACAGAGTGAGTTCCAGGCCAGCTGGGGCTACATGGAGACCCTGTCTTGAAAAGAACAAAAAGAAAAATAGAATAAGACATTAGCTAGTTCTATAAATTATTTAATTCAGTGCATCAAATATGTAACTACAATGAGATATAAAATTTTATTCACTATAATAAGAGTTTATAAAATTGTTGACATTAAAGCCCAGAGGTAGCAATCCTAATAGCATAGTTAAGTTTTTAATGCAATGACATTTTATTAAGCAGAAAGATAATCACTACAAGATGTACTTATTAAGGTGAGGGTAATAGTTTTGAAACACAAATGTAGTTCTTATTCATTTATTTATACAAGCATGTGTATGCATATTTATCTAGCATTACTCTTTAGGTCCTGATACTTGAGAGAAATTTGAGAGTTTATTGTTAGAAGCTAGATAGCAATTTATTAATAAAACTGTTGTATGAAATTTGCAAAGCTCAATAAAAAGTAAGAAAAAATTATGTTCTACTTTTATTCAAATTTTCATACTAACATTTTTAACAATACACTTTTTTTTTGGTGTTTTTGAGACAGGGTCTTGAACTCACAAAGATCCTCCTGCCTCTGCCTCCCAAGTGCTAGGATTAAAGACGTGCGCCACCATGCCCGGCTACAATATACCTTTTCTATTTGGAATAAAAAGGCCATCATATTCAGCTATAGAATATATTAAAAAAGAATATATTATATTACTCCATATATTTGTACCCTAATTTTTAGATTTACAAAATTGACTGTGTAAAAAGTACATGTCACGTAATAAGCTATCCCAAAGTTTCCACTATAATTCCATGACAATAAATATTATTTGAAGTGTTTTGAAAAATTAAAGAAATGTTTTCCTTATATAGTGAACAAAATTCCTTAAGGTATAACTTAGGAACTTGTTACCCTTTTCGACTTCATCATGGCTTTGGTGATCCAGCTGTTTTGATGTCACAATAATTCCATCTCCCCTGGTTTCTCTCTCCTTTCTCCATCAGTCTAGCCACTACTTCCAAAGAGTAAGGTTAGTTTCTAGGCTAGTAGACATATAAATTATTAGTAAAACCAATGGATTGTCAAGTCTGCTGTTAATGGAGATTTGCTTAGGATTTAGTAGTTTGTTGAGAATCTAACTTGAAACAAGATAAAGACTTTCATGAGGTAAGGCTTATGGTTTTAAAATTATGACCTGTCACTTTATAATTAAAGTAATTTTTATAGCTCTTCTTTGCTCTAAAGTACACTAGATATCTATATTATCATATTATATTACATGTGAGAATAGTTTCTCTATATCATACAATATGCACACATAACATAGAATATATACTATATTCAATTTGCAGATTCCTGGATCCAACACCATACCTACTAAATAAAAATTTCTGGGAAAGAACAATTATTATGATTGACTTAAAAATGTCTCAGGTGATTTTCTTTGTTTATGAAAGTCTGAAAACTATTAGGTCCTTAGGTCAATCTTAAGAAAATGGGTTTACATTAGTCCAATTAGTATTTCTGTCATGGATGTTGTAACAAAGTCTTAGACTCTGCACCCAAAACTGAGAGATTTTGATTCATTATGTTTAAAGTGGGGTCCAGAAATGTACGAATGATTAGTCCCTTTCTCCAGATCTCCCACTTCTGGCATTGGTGGTATGTAGAACCTAATTAAATGGCTGAGACTAAACAAATGCATTACTGATTCATAAAAGCTATTAGAATATTTTTATATCAGACCTCAACCCATTGTATTTCTGATTCTGGAGGTCTAGGAGAGAGCTTAGTTCAGAAAACAATTTCTAGGTGGTTTTTTTTTTAATTTTTTTTTATTTTATTTTATTTATTTCGATATGTGTATCAATGTACTGTCTGCATGCAGGTTTGTGCACCCGTGTCGTGCAATGCCGCGGAGGTCAGAAGAGGGTCTCGGATTCCCCTGGAACTGGAGTTCTCCTGGAATTGGAGTTTCAGACGGCTCTCGGCCGCCATGTGGGTGCTGGGGATCGAACCCGGGTCCTCTGTAAGAGCGGTCGGCGCTCTTAACCGCTAGGCCATCTCTCCAGCCCNCCCCACAACCACACACCCCCCCCCCCCCAACCCCCCCCCCCCCCACAACACCACACCACACCACACACCCCACCCCACACCCCCCCCCCCACCACCTACCCCCAACAACCACACCCCACACCCACCCAACACCCACACCAAACCCACCCCCCACCCCACACCCACCCACCCCCACACAAACACTTTCCCCTCCCCCCTTTTCCTCGCCCTCCCTTCGTCCGCTCTGCCTCCCTTTTCCTGCTTGCTGTGTTCTCGCCTCTTTTCTTCTTCGTCCCTTCTCCCGTTTCGGCCGCTCTTGGTTTGGGCTGCCCTGCTCTACACGAGTCAAGAACCATATCAACTACCTCAACACCATAACAGAGAAAAAACTCATACCCTCCCAAGCCCACAACAACCCAACTAAGTGACACCACCCCAGACACCACCCACTACTCCACGAGACAACGCGTTCAAGCAATACACACTCACACAGATACACACACACCACAAACACCCACACACACAACCACACCACAAGACAAGACGCAACAGCGACACAGACTTATCCACCTTACCATTCAGTCACCACACCCACCCCACAACACCACAAACAAACAAACACCAGAAACACACAAAGTAACAGCAAATAGAAGCCCGGAACTACGCGCCAACCCCTTGGCCCCCCCTTGCCTACTCTCACATTCCGTTGCACTGAATTGTGTGCCTCTGTCTCTGTAGGTCACCTTAGCCATTTACTTACCCCCAATCTTTCTAACCTTCCGGAGAACCCACACATACCTATTATCCACCCAACCCACCCCCCCCCCACAGCCTTTTTTGTTACCACGTCTAGCCACACACCAAACCCCTACACTACCCACCGAGAAAAGACAGTTATCACAACAAAACCCCCACTGCACGGTATTCCTACAATAATAATAATGTAAAAAACCCACCACCCCAAAAACCAAAATCATAAGCAGAAAATAAAATGACAAGTCCACACATACACCAGCAAACCACACAGAACCCACGACACGAGCAACCCAGAAAACGACATACAGCAAGAACACTCTCGCACCCTAACACAACCAACAAGCAACACCCCAACACTGCCACCGCGACGCGACACGACAAAGCGCAGTCCCACCCCCCCTGTCTCTCTCTGAAGCCCATCACCCACCCCACCGCCCTGGTTCTTACACGACCCCCCCGCCCCGAGCTTCAGCGGCCAGTCTGGAACTAAAGGGAGACCCTGTCTCAAAACATACAAAAAAAAACCAAAACAAAAAAAAAAAAAAAAAAAAAAAAAAAAAAAGAATGTCAACCTAGATTGCTATAAATCCAGATATGAGTTTTAATCAATATATTACAGACCTAGAATTGAATTGATGAATTACAGTATTTCATTCAATTTCTTTTTAGATTTTTAAAGATTTTTTCTTGCCTCTGAAATGAAAATTTTGCCATGATTATAAATGACACTATTTAAAAGAGGGATCAGTCAGTCTTAGTTATTCTTGGGTCAGGGTACCATGAAGGAAAAGTCGGGGAAGCATGGGGAAGCATGGCCTTTGCTTAATCACTTCTATCGTTTTGCACAGGTCTGCAGGACATACAACTTCACAGGAGGCCAGACTGAACTTTTTCAAGATAGTGAGATATTTAAGACTCTAGATGTCTAGTAAAAAACAAAGCATGCTAATAGCTCAACACTGTCACATAGTAACAGATTAACTATACAAATTCAGTCCAATCTGTGGTTTTTGTTCTGATTGTCCTACCCTGGTCCCAGCTAACATTCCTTATTTTCTAAATGTACTTTCCTATCCTCTCCTGTTCTCTCAAACCTACCAAGCCAGGCCTTTGTTTGGGTTCTCACATCTGCTACCTACTTCACCTCCTAAATTGCAATCTAGGGTTGGTCACTGCAGTGTACTGTTCTCTCTCTGCCTTCTTTGCTGTCTGTCCCACTGTGACCACCGATGGTAGTTCTTCATCATCATATCATCTGTTTCTCTCTTTGTCTCATTTCTTTCTCAAGAATTCAGGAAGGAATAGAGTCACCTATTAGATAGCTCTTCAGTTTGAAACTTGACATGTTCAATATACACATCTTAGATTTTCTTCATACAGTGGTGTCCACAGTGTTTTTGTAAAACCATAGGTTTTTTGAGTGAATCCCAGTTTTCAAATTAAATAGTCCAAAGAATTTTTAGATGTAGAAATATAAATTATGAAATAGTTATGTAATATTTTAAGCAATATTTTCTTCATCCTACATAACTGTATTTTTTACAATGTTATGTTTCTGAAGTTGAAGTGCCTCTTATAATTGATTTTTGAAACATTTTCTGTCATTAGACCAAGGAATAAATTATAATATGAAAACCTAGCAACACATAAAAATATGACTTCAGGTGGCTATTTTTATGCATTAAGGTTTGACTTTTAACTTTAATTGCTCACTTGATATTTCTTGAGAAATATTTCTCTGTGATCTAGTTTTGAAAGAAACAGGTAATATTTAGTTTGAAGTTTGTCTAGCATACCAGGCAATGTAATTACAGTAGAAGTTCCCCAAGTTCAGCACTTCTCTGTGCCTTGAAATTATACACCTATCCCGCTGGTTGAAGGTATTACAAATGCAGTTTTCCACTGTAAATGTATTCATAGACATAAAGGCCAATGGTGATTTAGAAAACTAATTTTTACTTGAGTGTAAACATGGCTTACAGTAAAACTTTAATTTTTGTGCCAGTAAAGAAAGTGATAAAGCAAGTATGTGACTGTGTATATAATGACTGTATAATACGGTTAGTTTCTTAAGTACTTATATAATGACTATACAATACTGATATATTTTTAAAAAACTGTGTGTAATACAGTGTTTCTTCTATTTTTTTCTTTAGAACATTGTATTCATTTTAATATAAGTAGGTCAGGAATTAGTTAATATACAATTATAGGCTGGGAAGAAAATGTTAAAATGAGAGCATAAACTCCTCATGGATCTCAGTAAATATGCTTAAATGGTAGCTGCTGTCATGGTTATTCAATTTCAAGACCGAGGTATAGTGTTTCTTTTTGAAAAGGCAAGCGTTAAATCTATACAAGAGTTTTGGTAAAATGGACATTTTTACAATGTTAATTTTCCCAATCCATGAGCATGGGAGGTTTTTCCATCTTCTGAGGTCTTCTTCAATTTCTTTCTTTAAGGGTTTAAAATGTTTGTTGTAGAGGTCTTTGGTGTCTTTGGTTAGGTTTGTTCCTAGGTATCTTACTGTTTTTGAGGCTATTGTGAGTGGGAAGGTCTCTTTGAATTCTTTCTCCAGTTGCTTGTTTTTGGTGTAAATCAAAATCCCCAAGAGTTTCTTCACAGGCTTGGAAACAAAAGTTCTTAAATTCATTTGGAAAAACAAAAGACCCCGAATAGCCAAATCAACCCTGAGTGAAAAGAGCTACACAGGAGGGATCTCTATACCAGATTTTAAACTATACTACAGGGCTATAGTCATAAAAANGCAGCCTGGTACTGGCACCAAAACTAACCAGCACCTGGACCAATGGAACAAATCCGAAGATCCAAATCAGCACATACAATTTCACCCAACTCATACTTGACAAAGTGGCAAAAAACCCACATGGAGAAACTACAAAGCATCTTCTGCAAGTTGTTTTGGCAAAACTAGATCATCACTGTAGAAGAATGAAATTAAACCCCTAACTCTCACCCCTGTACAAAAGTCAACTCCAGAGGATTAAAGGACCTCAACGTGAAAACCCAAACTATGAAGGCAATAGAAGAAAAAGTTGTCAGCAGAATACAAGACATAGGCGTAGGAAACTGACTTCCTAAATCAGACAGTAGCTTCACAAGACATTAGGTCACATCATCAAACTCAAAGCTTCTATACATCAAAAGAACAAACACTCCAGGATAGTGAAGAGAAATCCCACCAGAGTGGGAATGGGATACAACCTTCCATGCACCTTGACACTGACAAAGCATCGATTTCCCAGAATTATATAATATAAAGCGACTCAAGAATAATACAAAGAATAAAAGAAACCAAATGACCACCTCCATAGAATGGACAACAAAGAGCTGTAACGAGACTCACACGTGGGGAATAGATATGTTCTGAGAAACACTCAAGAAACTGTTTACATCACTAATCCATTAAGAATGGCAAATGTAAAACACTCTTACAGATATATTTTACTTCTAATAAGACTGGCGTAGGACAAGAAAAACATAAATATGTATACAAAGTGCTGGAGAGGATGTGGGGAAAGGGGACAAACTCATCACTGCTGGTGGGAATCTGTATAACTGTCTAGCCACTATGGAGAAGCAGCTGGAGAACCCTTGGAAGACGTGGATGAACTTTGCCACCCGACCCAGCCATACCACTCCTGGGCATGATACCTCAAGACTCTACCCCACTCAAGAGATACACTGCACTGGCACATGTTTATTTGACTCTCTTCACAATAGCAAGGAGCTGGAATCAAACGCACAATCCGTCAACTGACAGTGGATTAGAGAAAATGTGGACAATCTAACAATAGGAGTCAATGCGCAGAAAGAAAAGACACTAATGACTTAAACAATAAAAAAATCTGGAGCTAGAGGACATCCATGCTGAGTGAGAGTAACACAGTTCCAGAAAAACAAAATGACGTAGAATGGTATCCTTCATTTGGGATGCAATGTGCCAATTACCCAGTTGTGGTTCCAGAGACTTTTATGTTATGGCCAAAAAAAAAAAAACAACACAATCATCTTTGTACAATCATTCAGCCACCGAGCAGTCACAGCTACTTTTGTTCATCATTATTAGAAGATTCTTGTGGGTGAAAGGGGAACATCATCGCTGCTGTGGGAAGTCAACTAACTACAGCAATATGGAATAAGCCCGCTCATGGAGTACCTTTGGAATACTTGGAATGAACTGCCACCCGACCCAGCCATACAACTTCTGGGTATATGTCCATAAGACTCATCTTACTGTGGAGGTACATGCATAGCCATGTGTATTTCCGCTCTCTTCACAAGAGCAAGGATCTGGAACCACCCAAATGGACCCTCAACTGATGAGTGGATCAGAAAATGTGGTCGATTACATCTACCAATGGAGTTCTATGGAGCAGCAGTAAACGAAGACGACATCATGAGCGTTTGCAGGAAAATGGCTGGAGTAGAGGACATCATGCTAGATGGTGAAGTAACACAGTTCCAGAAAGAACAAAGATGAATGTATCCCTCATCTGTGGATGTCTAGTGCAATTACCTAAGTTGTCAGTATTTTCTGGTGCATGGCCCCTTGAGCTGTTTCCAAGCCGTTGGGGTGTGCATATATGGATAAGAAACAACTAACAACAGACAAGGAAGTGCTTTCAAAGCAACTGACTGAACAGTGAACCTCTGCTCAAAACAGTCAAATCTTCCACATGGAGAGTATTGAGAAAGAAAGACTCGAGAAAGAGATGAAAAGCATGTTTGGACAAATAGCACGGCTCTTGTGGGTGGACGAAATGGGGGTGGGACATGGTCTAGATTTGATTAAAATATAATGAATTAATTAATTAAAAAAAAAAAAAGAAAAGGCAAGCGTCGACCCAAAACTAAAACAGAAAACAAAAAACGAAAAAATGCCGGGCGTGGGTGGCGCATGCCTTAATCTAGCAACTCGGAGGAGGGCAGGCGGATCTTTGTGAGTTCAAGGCCAGCTGGTCCTTCACAGAAGTTCCAAGGGGCCGCTTGGCTAACAGGAGACCCTGTCTTGAAAAGGACCAAAAAAAACATAAAACAAAAAACCCAAAAAAAAAAAAAAAAAAAAAAAAAGGCAAGTGTTAAATCGATGGTGAGTCATATAATCAGTTCCACCTTAGAGTAAATAAAACCACTCTATTTTAAAGCCATGATAATATCACCTATGGTAGTTAAATGTTGGTTGTCAGCTTGACATACCAGAGAAGGTGGAACCTCCATGGAAGAATTTCCTCCATCATATTGGCCTGTAGGCATGACTCTGGTCCATTTTCTTGATGGCTAATTTATGTTGGAGGGCCCAGACCACTGTGGACAGTCATTTGTAGGCAGGTAGGCCTGGATTGTATGAAAATAGTATCTGAATGTCAGACTGTCAGCAAGCTAATAAGTAGCATTCCTCTGTTGTTTTACTTCAGTTCCTGTCTCCAGTTTCCTGTCTTGAGTTCTTGTCCCAGCTTCCCTCAATGATGGAATGTAATCTGTAATCCATATAAAGCCTTTCCTCCCCCAAGTTCCTTTTGGCTAGGGTTTGAAATCCTGGCAACAGAAGAGCAAACTAGAACAAACATTGGTGACAAGAAAATGGGGCGTTGAAGCAACAGACCTGACTCTATTGTTTTTTGGGAGGATTGTACAAATTTTTGGAGATTTGGGGCTGTAAATTTCAGTGAGAACTCAGAGCTTAATGAGCTGTTATGAGAATTTAGAACATAATGAGAGCAATGCAGAAAATTGAGATTTAGCTTGTGAAGTTCTGAGGGAAGTAAAGACTTTCAGGGATATTCATTTGATATTTTGAATTAAAAATCTGTGGAAGTGAAACTTTCTGTGCTTCTCTAGAACAATGGATACTGTTCATCTGTGGCTGAAGAATCAACTGTGATTAATAACATTAAGCGTCATGGAGGTTAAATCTTTTGGAAAAGATTTTCTCAGGGTCAGTACACAGAAGTTGTGATTCAGGGGACCAAGTAGAACTTGCCCAAGGATGTTTGAGTCTCTCACATGGTACTGGTTTTGAAGGCATAAGTGAGTTATAGAAAATAGAGTGACACTATGAGCAGAACTGGAGTCCCAGAAGAGAGATCTTGGAAGGCTCTTGGTAAAAGTGAGGCCTTAGTTGTAGCAGACCCCCCAAATTTGAAGGGGTCATAGAAAAAAGATGAGTCTTAGCACTGTGTGGCAGGGTCAGAATCCTTGAAAAGAGTTCCTAGTTCTTGAGAAGGCATTGGTAAGGTCCAACTTCAATTGGAGTGCAGAGCCCAGGAAATGGAGAGTCTAGGACCAGGTTACTGCTTATCCACCTAGGATAGCAGCCGGTGAAGCTTACCTGAGACTATAGGATAAGTAGTGTGTGCTGAGGATGGCAAAGCTGGAGAAATGGATCTCTCAAAGATTGTGAATGAATCCCAGATGTCAGACATTGAGCTACAAGATGTGGAGATATACTGTTGGACTTTGGTTTCATTTAAATATGGTTGTTTTCACATCCTGGTACTTCCCTTTAGGAGACTTTGGGTTTTTAAAAACAAAGCTTGGGCATAAAGAGTTGAAAATTTAAAGACTGTGATATTTTTAAACTTGGACTGTGTTTTTTTTTATTGTGATAGTAACATGAGATCTTGGGGATACATACGTGTTACAGTTTAACAGTGAGGGGTGTATATTGTAAAGTTGACAAGACATGGACTTGTGATGGCTAAACTTGGTTATCAACTTGTCATACCTTGGAAGAAGGAACCTTAATTGAAGAATTGCTTCCATCAGATTGGTCTATGGGCTTGTCTTTGGGACAATTTCCTTGACTGATAAATTGATGTAGGAAGGTCCAGCCCACTGTGAGTGGCATCATCCCTAGGCAGGTGGGCCCTTGCTATATAAGAAAGGTAACAACTGAACATTAGCTTGTTATCAAGCCAGTAGACCGCATTCTTCTATAGTCTCTGCTTCAGTTCCTGTTTAAGTTCCTGTCCTGGCTTCCCTCGATGATGGACTGTATGTAACCTATAAACCAAATAAACCTCTTTCTTGGGGCTGGAGAGATGGCTCAGCGGTTAAGAGCACCAACTGCTCTTGCAGAGGACCCCGATTCAATTCCCAGCACCCACATGATGGATAAGAACCATCTTTAATTCCAGTTCCAGGGGACCTCCATAGCATTGCATGACATGGGTGCACCAACCTACATGCAGAGAGCACACTCATACACATAAAAAAATAAAAAAATAAAAATTAAAAAATTTTTAAAAAACAACAACAAAAAAAACCCTCTTTATTTTCCAAGTTGCCTTTGGTCAGTGTTTTATCACAGCAATAGTGAAACAGACTTGTTATCTATCACTTCCTGGGTGTTGTGTAGCTCTGTTATGCTTTGATGAGACTGTGTGTCAGCAGGTGTACTGGAGATAGGATGGTTTGTTAACTGAACTTGGCTCACGTGTGCTATAGTGACATGATCACTATGCAATGCAGAGATAACTAGTAAAGCTCATAATGTGTTTAAGGATGTGGAAAGAGGTGTCTGGTGAAGTTTTCTCTTCATAAGGAACATTAAATGAGTTAGGCTAGCATCCCAGGGTAATGGTTATATGAGTCCAGTGTAATGAAAATTGGCACATAAAACATTTGAGAATATGTTTTTTATTGTTATTATAAAAATTAAATCTCTTTATTTTTTTAAATTTTATTTATTTTTGTATGTGTATGAATGTACTGTCTGCATGTAGGTTTGTGCACCTGTGTTGTGCAATGCCCTGGAGGTCAGAAGAGGGTCTCAGATTCCCCTGGAACTGGAGTTCTCCTGGAATTGGAGTTACAGACAGTTCTTAGCTGCCATGTGGGTGCTGGGGATCGAACCTAGGTCCTCTGCAAGAGCAGTCGGTGCTCTTAACCACTAGGCTATCTCTCCAGCCCCCCCCCCAAATTAAATCTCTTTAAAATATTGTCATTTCAAATAAAAATTTCATGAGTTCCCTGAAGCGTCTCTGGGGAGTTACAGGTGATTGGACTTCATTTCAAACAACTGAAGTAGATTTTTCTTATGTTGATTATTCCTGACCTCTTGGAGTTCTATATTAAATTTATCTGCATCTTTAGAAAATAGTCTCACATTCTACTTCATGTGTAGCCCTGTCAGTTCTTAGGTAGAAGTATGTAGTGGAATAAATATGTACTTTGGAATCAGGCTTGTCTAGAATCCTTACTCTGTGACTTATTAACAGTGTGATCTTAGGCAATTTACTTAATCTTTCTGATACTCAATTATCTTTGTTTCAGTGAGGTATTTTCATGTGAACCTTCCTAAGATTATGATAATATCTAGCACCCCACTGAATGTTTACTTTGTATATGAGTTCTCTAGAGAATCAGAATCAATAGGAAGTATATTGTATGCCTGATTATAAAGAATTAGCTCCTGTGATGAGGATTGGCATATTCAAAATTTGCAGGGTTTTCAGAATCCAAGTTTGTGAGAGCAAGTGTTCAGGTTTGAGTTCAAAGGCTGTATTCCACTAAGAGTTCTCTTTCATTTAAGGAAGCCAGTCTAACTTTTTTTTGTCTAATTCATGCCTTCAGTGGAGTGGATAAAGACAGCTTACATTAGGAAGGTAAATATGCTTTAATCTGGATGCTATAATTTTTTTATTACTTCTTTATTTTTTTCATTTTTTAACAATAAGTGATAATTTATGAGTACAAGCATCCTTCATGTAAAACCATTTTGCAAGCAGTTGTGCCCAACCCCACACATCCCAAGGGTCCTACCATCCAGCTGGGGGGGCATGTATATACAATTGAGTTGATCAAATAAGTGTCCAGTCTATATTGTTGTAGTTTGTCACCCTATTTACATTTTTAACTGACACAACTATCACCATCTGTAATGATTTCCTGTGCTTTAAGTTATAGTAAGTAGTGTAAGATACAGAATATTTCTTTAATAAATGGCAACACTATATCTGCCAAAGCAACATTATTGCAGTTTACAGTCTTTAATTTCTGTCCAGTTTGCAAGAAAGAGACTCTTTTCTTCAGTTGACTTTTTCTCTCCCATGCCTAGTCGATACCCTTTGTTTGCCATTGGCTTTTAGCCTTCATTGTGTGTGTGTGTGTGTGTGTGTGTGTGTGTGTGTGTGTGTGTACGTGTGTACTTGGGGCTTCAAGCATGCTAGGTAGGCACTCTGCCACCACTGAGTTACACTTCCATCCCTCATCCCTAACTTTGAGGCTTATCTTAAGTACTCAAACTACTCCCTTTGTACATTACTCAAACAGCGAATTTCCCTGCTTCTTAGAGCCAGTGTATTGTATTTGCAGGGGCTGGCATAACAAAGTACTATAAACTAAATGGCTTAGACACCAACAGTTTATTGTTACAGCTTTGGAGGCTGGAAGTTTGAGATCAAGGTTTAGGCAGATTTGGTTTCCTCTGAAGGGTGTGAGGGAGAGTATGTTCTGTGTCTTTTCCCTGGCTTCTCTCCCCTCCCTTGGTGCACTGGCCATCTTTAATATTCTAAGATTTGCAGAGGCAGAACCCCAATCTTAGACTTCTTCACAGTGTTTCTCCTAGATCTGTATCCAAAATTCCTTTATAAGGAGAAGAGACATTGTTTAGAGCCTACTCTAATTCCTTCATTTTGGGGGGGAAGGTTTTGAGACAGCGTTTCTCTGCAGTTCCAGCTGATCTACAACTCACTTTGTAGACCAGGCTGGTCTTGATCTCACAGAGATCCATTTGCCTCTGCCTTTTGAATGCTGGGATTAAAGGCAGGCACTACCATGCCTGGCTCTGATCACTTTATTTTTACTTCATCACCCCTATAAATATCTTTCCTCCAAACATCTGAGGTACAGGGGTTAGGATACAAACATTTTAGGAGACAGCACAATCCAACATATGGCAAATACAGTCCTAAGGAATACAATGAGTTTTGATGTTATTTGAAACTTTAGACTACCATATATGTAACAGTCTAAAGTGACTTCTGAAACCTTTTGAAAGGTATTTGTGTCTCTTCCATACTGATACATAGAAAGCATGGCGACAATGCAGAGGATGGTATGTGAAAGGATATCATAACTGTCAATGAGGGTCACAACAAAAGGGAAGAATGACTTTCTATTTATGAAATTTTAGTACATCCAAACTAAGAATTGGATAACAACCAAATATTAAGAAGAAAGGCTTTGATAATGAATAAACGTTTCACAGGAAAAAATTTAAGTGATGACTCAAAGAAAAGGATTGTTATTAAAGAATTATCCCTGAACACATATAAATACTATAGATTTGAAAAGTGTTTCATTTTCTTTTCAATCCTTTGATCAGGAATAATGTCTAAGAAGCACCCATTTATAATCAAAGTTCTCATGGGACTACAAACATACTATGTCTGTGGATTAATTTTTAACAGATCAATTCACTAAGCTTCTCATTTGTTCAAGGCACTGGACATACAACTGAGATAGAAAGATAAATAAAACATTTATATTGTTCTCAATTTAGTCCTATGAGGGAACTAGCAAACAAAGCACAATATTTTAATATTAATTGAACAGTTTAAAAAATTGAATGAGTTATGTGCCATGTGTAATGATTGTTACAAGGGATATAGCAGTTTATCAAAGCTGTTTAAGAGGTTTCCCCTTTTAGCATGTAGTTCAATGTGCTTGGGGACATATGGAATTGGTAAACAGGAAATAAACAAGCATAGAGGTTCAAATGAAGGAGCTATAGGATAGAATAGTGTACACAAGAGAGAAATTAACCAAAGACTAGAGAGGGACTCACTGTGCATAATTTTTATGGAACTATTGCAATGCATTTAGTGCTTCTTGGAAAGAGAATTTAGGCTTTATTTCAAGGAAGCTATTAATTTTTCCCAGTGTGACCTTGCCTGGTGATAGCAATAGGAGAATCTTTTTAAAAATTAAGAGCCACCTTATTAACTGATTTCATCCAGTTGAGCTCCTGCAGAGTTCAAAAGACAGAGAATCTGGCTCAGTGTTCCTATTAAAGTTCTATTTCTTAAAGCCTGTATAGAAGTAAGAAATCATGAGATTTTTAAAGTTAAAAAATAAAATCAACTTTAAACATTTTTTTTTTGCTAACCTGTAATTTTGTGGTAGGATTTATGCTTTTAATTACTCAATTGCCAAGGTGGCTATGTTAAATTCTTAAATTGCTTATTAGGAGCAATTAATGAATCAATCATCCATTATTTTGTGGCTTTTTTTGGTCCTTTTGAGACAGAGTCTTCTTGTAGCTCCAGCTGTCTTGGAACTCACTACTTAGACCAGGGTAGCCTTGAATTCACAAAGATCCACATGCTTCTGCCTCCTGAGTGCTAGGACTGAAGGTGTGCACCATCACACCTGGCTTATTTTGTTTTTGTTTTTTGTTTTTTTTTTTTTTTTGATTGACAAATTTTTATTGAGTTTTTGAACATTTTCTATACTACATCTTGATAAAATTTAGACCCCCCCCCCTGCTCATTACCCACTCTGCATAGCTCCCCACCACCAGATTTCTCCTGTTCTATGCTGGGTTCTTCTCTGATTGAGTTGACGTAGGTCTTGGGCATGCTGTCATTGTTGCAAGTTCATATGAAGAAGTTCCCTGAGGCCTGAAAGTCTCTGTTTCCTAATATTCATGCACCAACCCTGGCTTTTACAATGTTTATATGCCCTTTTCTACAATGGTCCCTGAGTTGTGAGTAGGTAGAGTTTAGTATAGCAGTCCTATCAAAGGACACAGACCCTATAGTCTCTTACTCACTAAAACTTAGCCAGTTGTGGTCTTCTGTGTGCATCACAGTCTGTTTTATGAGGGAGCTTTGCTGTTGACAGTTGAGGGATGTATTAGTACTCTCTCTAGCCCATGTTCTGCTGTGTTCCATCAACCTTGGGTATAGAGGTTCCACTCTAGATGTGTCACTTAGGGATGAGCATCTCTTAGGCATATATTCTCTGTATGTGACCAGTTGTGGAACTCTGTAATAGCTAGGGGGTAATCAGTAGCTATATAATTATACTTACAGCTCTCTCAGTGTTACAGAATTCATGGATGGCACTTAAATATAGCCAGAGAGTCATAGATCTCAGAGAAAACCATATCTTTGTTAGATCTCTAGAAAATGAAACTTTTTACTGTAGGCTAAATGTGGATTCTTATAGACAAGTATATATATTCTTATAGACAAGTATAGTGATAACTCATTAAAGAAGCTTCTTTTCATAACAGATGGAGGCATTATTATGTATTTTATCTTGAAAACTTATAGACCTTTCCTTGCTTATGTAATGTTTTTTGCTTACATTTAAGAAAAAAATAAAAAAAAGATTAATTGAAGGAGAGTTAAACCAAGGCTCTTAGAGTAGTTTTATTTCATGGTAAGCCTCATACCAGTTGTTGACTCCATTTCTTGCCTGCATCTTGTTTTTCCCCTGGAAATGCATAGCGGGGATAGGTGAGGGTGAGGCCTCTGCTGTTTCTTCCCCTGAATTCCTGGGGAGCTTCACTGTTTGTTGATATGTATCTCAGTGATACTAAGGTTTCAGGACAATGCAAATAGAAACTTCTTTGCCTCTCAAACTCAGAAACAGAAATGAACCTGAAATTCTGAGTCATAAATAAATATGCCTACATATATCTCCCCTTTCCCTAAAAAGGAGACAAAGAAGATGCTAATTTTCCATTTTAATTTGTAGTACTTCACAATTTATTTTTTAGAGGGTAAAGGGATTAGACAGAAGATAAAAAATGGTTAAAATGTGACTTATAAACAAGTTCCATATTTAGTTTGAAGATGGGAAACCATCTGTAGCTGAGAAGCCTGAATCCAGTGTCTCAGTGCTCTTTGAATCCCTCTGAAGAGTCACCATGGGCAACAGTGGCCTAACAGCATCTAACAACACAGAGCAGAGAAGTTGGACCAGGTGGCGGGAAGAGGTTAAGATGATGAAATGAAACTTAAATGTCATCAACTTTGTGTTTGTGATGTAGCATCTGCATCATGTAATCTTTCCAATCTTAGTTCTTTTTAAAATATTTTTCTTAATATTTACACATGCCATTTACTATGTGTTTTGCTCAAATCTACCACCCATTCTCCTCCCTCCAGTTCCTCTCTTAACTTCCCACCACTTTTACCTCTGAATTTTATGTTTTTTCCCATAATTTAGTGCTTACCAAGTCCATTTTGCATTTTGTGCTGTCATCTGTATGTCTGTATGTGCATGGGTATAGGACTATCTACTGATGCATGGGAAGCCTCTCAGGGGCTGGATCCCTGAAGAAAATGTACTCTCCTTTTCCCAGAAACCATCAATTGCTAGAGGCTCCTCAGATAGGGGTGGAACTTCATGAACCCCTCCTCAACCCAGGCTAGGATTTTGGCTGACTTGATCCTGGAACCATATTCATCTTAAATATTTTTGTGGTTGCCTACAGCCTCCATTATACTATTTTATCTACCAAACAAAATAAGTGAATGAATACATATCCCCAAACAAACCAAGTGGGATAGATTGTATTTTATTATCTATCTATCTATCTATCTATCTATCTATCTATCTATCTATCTATCTATCATCTATCTATCATCTATCTATCTATCTATCTATCTATCTATCTATCTATCTATCTATCTTGTGTATATGTGTGTTTATGGGTGCACTAATGTCTGGAGATCAGAAGACAACTGGTGGGAGTTGGTCATCCCCTTCACCATAATGATCCCAGCTATTGAAACTCAGGTTGTCAGGCTTGGTGGCAAGTTCCTTTACTCTCTGAGCCATCTTACTGGCCTTGAAATGTGGTTTTACAAAACTTTAATTTTGGGTGAAGTCAGTTTGAGGTACTGAAGGACAGTCAAATATCAAAAGGACTTTATAAATAGTGATTTCTTTTTGCACACAGAGGGGTCATTAAATCGTTTGAATATGGAAGGTCACAAGAAAATATAGTATGTGATTTGAAAGTCATGGCTCATACCAGGCATATCTAGCCCTATGATCTGTCCAGAGGCTCTTAGAGGATCTCTGACTCTAAAAGAGACATGTCCTTTGCACATTTTGAGAAACACCTTAGCATAGAATCAAGTAATTTTGATTCCGAGTGTTTAGTGTCAGAATGATAATCATGGCTCAGAAAAGTCCTTTGTTACTTCTCTGCTAAAGAAAAAAGAAGCCTATTGGAAAGTGTTTATTTTGGGTCCTAGAAGATGAACAAAGAAAATGAGAGACCCAGTGTTCTAGAGGAAGGGAGAAAACACCAAAAATATGGAATAGTTACAAACAAATAACATGAATATATCACATGGAGTTAGTTTTGAATGCCACTCATGTCAAGTATATTTTATTACTTCTCTCCCTTTCCCTCTCCTTCTCTCCTTCTCCCTCTCTCCCTCTCCCTCCCCTTCTCCCTTCCCCTCCTCCTTCCCCTTCCTCTTCCTCTCTTCTCTTCTTCTTTTTCCTGTGAATGAAGTAGGTATGGCTCTTAAAAGTGTCCTTCCACTGCTAGTAGTCCACATTCCCCACTTTCTTATGCTATTACCACCATTATCATCCCTCTATCTATAATTTCATAGTAATTTCAAGTTTTAATTTCCTTGTTTCTGTGAGACAGAAAAATAAACAATGTATGCCATTCGTGTTACATGCCACTAATCTTTAGATGTTTCCAGAAGCTACGCTGGAGGTCTTAATCACTCTCATTAGCCACTAAGGCATTTGCGTATTCGAAAAGGGTTAGAGTGGGGCCTGGAGAGATGGCCGAGCGGTTAAGAATGCCGACTGCTCTTGCAGAGGACCCGGGTTCAATCCCCAGCCCCCACATGGTGGCTGAAAACTGTCTTTAACTCCAGTTCCAGGGGAATCCGATGCCCTCTTCCGACCTCCACGGCATTGCATGACACGGGTGCACAGACCTACATCCAGACAGTACATTCATACACATAAAAAAATAAATAATATTTAAAAAAAAAGAAAAGGGTTAGAGTGTCAAAATAAGTATAGGAAATTTTCACCTCTTCTAGAAGCATAATATTACATGCTTAGAAAAACTTTCCAGGGGCTGGAGAGATGGCTCAGTGGTTAAGAGTGCAGACTGCTCTTGCAGAGAACCGGGGTTCGATTCCCAGCACCCACATGGCAGCTAAGAACTGTCTTTAAACTGGGCATGGTGGCGCACACCTTTAATACTAGCATTTGGAAGGCAGAGGCAGGTGGATCTCTGTGAGTTCAAGACTAGCCTGGTCTACAGAGGGAGTTCTAGGCCAGCTGGGGCTACAGGGAGACGCTGTCTCAAAAAAAAAAGAGAAAAGAAAAATTTTCAAAAATCAACACCAATGATTGGTTTCTATACGCTATTGTTATTTACTGCTTTATTATACCAATTAATCCACTTAAAATATACAATGCAGTGAAGTTTCGGTTTAAAGGTGGGTAATCACCACTAAAATTAACTTTAGGAAACTTTAGTCCCAAAGAGAAACTTTACACCCAATACTAGCTACTACTGAGCTCCCGTATACCTTACCTCCTACTTCCTGTGCCAGGCAACTGTTAATCTCCATTCTGTCTGTTTGGCTTTGCTGTTCTGGAAATGATATAAATGGAATGATTTGGTGGTTTTGTGCTTGGCTTCTTCCACTTAGCACTGTTTTCAAGGCTGTCCTTGTTACCACACGCACATTCCTGCATTAGCCTTTGTGTCAAATAACATTCCAGTTTTAGGAACATGCATTTTATATCTTCAACTTTTTGCCTGTTACAAATAATAATCTATGAACATTTGGATATAGGCTTTTGTGTGGATGTGCATGTTTTATTTCTTTCAGGTATAGACCTAGGAGTAGAATGGTTGAGTCATGCTTTATTCTTAATGTTTTGTTTTTAATTTTATTTATTTTTGGGGTTTTTTTTGCATTAATTGTTTTTATTTTGATACTTCTCTTACAAGGCAGAGATTGACAAACAAGCACGAAAAAAAAATCAATCACATGAAGCCTGTAGGAGACATCTTTTGATATAAAATCATGAACATATTGTAAAATACATGACATGGGCTGCTGTAAACATAAGGCCAGAATAGCTGCATCAATAACAAGCAAATATTCTTCAATACAAAGTGTGAGGACAGAAACAAAGTCACAGTCATCATAATGGTACAATTTATTAGGTCACAACAACTGTTAATATATAAAGATTAAAATTAAAGAATTTAAAAACAACATGAGCATTTCTAGAGCCACAGACAAGATAATTACTGTTCTCTCAGCAATTAACAGGAAATCTAAATCAAACATCACTGAAGATGAAAAGATCTTAACTACCTAGGTCTGAATCTTGCTGAATGTTGCACCCACAACCTCTAATATACATTAAAAAAATGCACTAATTACCTAATTGTATGGCAAACTGAGCAACATCAATGCTATCTGAAAACAACTGTGCTCTTATATTGTAGAATCCCTTAAAAAATAAACAAATAAAGGGAAAAAAAGAATGTATATTGGAGGTTGTGGAAAAAAAATGTATATTTTTCTATTTTTAAGCTGCTTCCTATAGCTGGTTAAGGGTGACATGAGAAGTTTGTTACCATTGGTGGAATGAGGGTCCATCATATGGTCAATGGGTTGTCCAGTTTTATCATCCATAGACACTTAATGGACTGAAGAGAACATTGCTTACCTTTGGCAAGTTGCCTAAGGCAGGCAATGGAGGTTAGGCACCGTTAGGAATAAGCAGGTCTCTCTCTGACATGTGCTGCTCCCCAGCCAAGAGGATGAAGGGAAGTCATAGACAGGTGAAATGAGAAGCCCCTGGGGTGAGCTGGGGCAGTGTTCTCAAAGGGCCTGCAGCTTTGAATGCTGTGGAACACAGTTCTGGACAGTGAATGCAAGTGTGGAACAGAAGCAAATTAGCTCTACAGATGTCGAAGTCAGAAATGAGACCATACTAGAAGGCCAGGCACATAGGAAAAGTTTACCTGGGTCAGATCAGAACTTTGAGGGGAAAATAGCTATTACTAATGCCTCACACTCCTGAGATTTCATTTTATGGTTTTCTTTTTTGGTGTGTGTGGTTGGGTTATTTATTTATTCATTTATTCTTTTATTCATTCATTTATTTATTACTTTTCTTTATTCTTTTTTTTCTTTTTTTTATTGATGCTTTGTATATTTCATACATCATTTTCCAATTCAGTTCAGGCATATATCCCCTTCCCTTCCCCCCACCCCACCCCTACCCATCCCAGATCATGCATTCTGCCATAACTTTTCTGCATCTTTCTGTTTTTTGTTTTGTTTTGTTTTCATTTTTTTTAACAATAAGTGATAATCTGTGAGTACAAGCATCCTTAATGTAAAACCAATTTGCGAGCAGTTGTGCCCAAACCCACACAGCTCATGGGTCCCACCATCCAGCAGGGGGGGCTTGTATGTTCAATCAAGTTGATCAAATGAGTGTCCAGTCTATATTGTTGTAGTTTCACCATTCACCCCAATCGCAGCCCTTACATTCTACCACGCCCCCTCTTCCGCAGATTGTTCCCTAGGCTTAGAAAAGGGGCACAGGTGGATGAGAAGCAAAACAGTCTACTTTCTCTGGAGCTGTTGTCTTGGTCTCTAGTCAATTCTGGCTGTTTTCTTTCATGGGCTGCCAGCTTGTCCAGGCATAACCTTTCGATCCTACTAATGAAGCACATGCAATTAGATATATAGGTATTTAAACAGTATAATATATAGCCTTTCGATCCTACTAATGAAGCACACGCAATTAGATATATAGGTATTTAAACAGTACTAATTGTTATGGTAGGTTACTTTGGTATAGACACAGATGTTTGGATGGTATGTTAATCCATGAATTACATTTTCTTCTGTTAAGTATGACAGGGTCTTCGTGTGGTTTATAACATCTCCTAACCATTAGAGGATGTAAGCTTGTGGCATCAGCCGTGGGTTATTCCTCCAAGGAGAGAGCTAATAGCCAATTAGATTTGGGATATACAGACATATGGCTGCCACTGCTGCACAGTATTTCCAGGCAGATGAGGTGTAGCTGGTGCTGACGGAGGAGTCTTGCTTGACTCAAGGAGACCTATATTTGCTTTATTGGTTTAGTGGCCTTTGGTAACACTCTCTGGCATTCCAGAGACCATCTGTATACTTGCAAGTGCGGTCTCCATACATCTTTCCCATGTTTATATCAGGTCTTCAACAGCAGGGCCTTATCGCCTCTCTTCCTGCAGATATCCCAGTTTGGAGGCAAGGAGCCTTTACCTTTTGTGGGGGCTTGGATCCCCTGGCCAACATCTCCTTGGTAGAATAATCCATTGTTGATGTCAGAGCTCCTGTATTAATATATTTTGCTTAAGTGCATAGCTTAAGGAGACTTTAGCATTATATTTGGTTCTGAATAGAGAATAATCCTTTTCACAGTTTCTATGTCCATTAGTCAATTAAAGAAGGCAGTTTTACTGATTTTACAAGAGAATACCTCTATAACAGCTGGCTCCAATCTACAGCTGGAGAACGACCTCATCATCATCATATTTCTCCTTATTCTATGGGGGGGGGGTAAGAAAGTCTCTTGTATTAAAACCTTTGCAGCACCTAGAAGATAAGCTTCATTAGGATTCATTAAAAATCGTTGTTACTAGTAGGATCCAGAGAGGGGCCTGATGTCTGCAGCAATCTGAGGCATTTCTTCCCTTCAATGCCCAGAGGAGTCAATCCTTCTGCTGGCACTTTCTGGTACATCCTACTCACTGCAAAGCTGCATTTTCTTTCTCAGCCATTAAGTTGGTGATACTCTGGCCTGTTGGAACATACAAATCCTTTCCCATAGTTAGTTTTAAGATTTGGGTTGCAAGGTTTTTTGACAAAAAGTTTTCATATCTATCTATATCCCCCTTTTTTATTTAAGGTTTTTAGTTTTGACCCATGAGTCTCAAAAAAGCAGTTGTTTTATACATACCTATAGGGTGGAATCAAGGCACAGATTTCATCAAGTTCACCCATGCTGTTTTGGGTTACTGTATGTGATTAACTTGGGAAACAAAGTTTATTTTTGAGTTAAATCATCCTATAGGTGAAAGAGATTGCTACCAGGTGATACTATATGACAGCAAAATTATAGAGAACATTTGTTTATACCAATCCCAAAGTAATTGTTATACAGATTTTAGTTAAAGCTAATGTGGACAAGAGCAATTTATATCACCAATTAACTCAGATGCATTACCGTTTTTATCAGCCTTCAAACCAATGTTGTCCAATATGCACATATTTACTTTTACTAAGTCCTAAAACACCATGTATCCTGTAGACAGAGTCTGGGCAAAACTGGATACTTGTTGAACTCACGTCAATTAAACATGCACCAATCGAATATACACCCGTGTCCCTCTCCCACCCCTCCCACCCCTCCCGAGTCACCATTTCAGTCAGCCTTCTGATGCAATCTTTCTGTTGTTGTTCTTTTAATATGCATCCCTCTCCACAAGAAATATTTATAACTGGGTTATTGGTACTAGCATCCACATATGAGAGATACCATTTGTCGTTTGTTTTTCTGGGACTGTGTTACTTCACTTAACATGATGTCTTCTAGCTCCATCCATTTACCTGCAAAGTTCATGATGTTGTCTTTCTTTACTGCTGCATAGAATTCCATTGTGTACATGTACCACATTTTCTCTATCCACTCGTCAGTTGAGGGGCATTTGGGTTGATTCCAGTTTTTTGCTATTGTGAACAGAGCGGCAATAAATATAGCTGTGCATGTATCTCTGCAGTAAGATGAGTCTTGTGGGTATATACCCAGGAGTGGTATGACTGGGTCAAATGGCAGGATCATTTTGAGTCTTCTAAGGGTTCTCCACACTGTTTTCCATAGTGGCTGCACAAGTTTACATTCCCACCAGCAATGGATGAGTGTTCCCCTTTCCCCACACCCTCTCCAGCACTTGGCATCATTTGTTTTCTTGATCCTAGCCAGTCTTACTGGAGTAAGATGGTATCTTAAGGTGGTTTTAATTTGCATTTCCTTAATTATTAGCGATGTTGAACACTTCTTAAGGTGTTTCTCAGCCATCTCTAATTCCTCCTCTGTGAAGTCTCTGTTCAGATCTTTGCTCCATCTTCTGAGTGATTCATTTGTTTTCTTTCTTCTTTGTTTATGTGTGTATGAGTGTACTGTCTGCATGTAGGTTTGTGCACCCATGTTGTGCAATGCCACGGAGGTCAGAAGAGGGTCTCGGATTCCCCTGGAACTGGAGTTCTCCTGGAATTGGAGTTACAGATGGTTCTTAGCTGCCATGTAGGTGCTGGAGATCAAATCTGGGTCCTCTGCAAGAGCAGTCGGCACTCTTAACCACTAGGCCATCTCTCCAGCCCTATTCTTAATGTTTTAAAGGAATTATGTAGGCTGTTTCCCAAATTGTGGACATTATTTTATATTCCCAAAAGTACATGAGGCTTTCAATTCTATATGCCTTTGCAACACTTATTATCTGTTTAATTTCTTGCTATTATTACAGCTATACTACTGGGTATGAAGTAGAATCAGGTTACAATTTTGATTTGTATTTTCCCAATGCCTGATGATCACTTTGTGTGCTTACTGACAATTTGATTAATTTTTGTTTTGGATAAATTTCTATTCAGATTCATGCTAATTTTAAAACTGGGTTTTCTGTTATTAAATTCTGAGGTTTTTTGTTTTTTATATATATATATTTGTACAAGATTATGTTACAAATCAAATCTAGACCTGTGTCCCCTTCCCTTCCCCCCCACCCCACCAGAGCTCATGCATTCTGCCAAACATATTTTTTATCTTTTTCTCAGTCTTTCTCAAAATTCTTAATGCAGAAGTTGACTGTTTTGAGCAGAAGTTCACCGTTTCAGTCAGTTCTTTGATGCAGGCAGTCTTTTCTGTTGTTGTTGTTGTTGTTGTTGTTTTCACAATATACATCCCTCCCAACTACTTGGACAAAAGCTCAAGGAGCCCTGCACAAGAAATACTTACAACTAGGCAATTGGCACTAGAATCCACAAATGAGGGCTATCATTCATTGTTTTTCTGGGATTGTGTTACTTCACTTAACACAATATCTTCTAGTTCCATCCATTTACCTGCAAAGTTCATGATGTCATCTTTCTTTACCTCTGCATAGAACTCCATTGTGTAGATGTACCACATTTTCTCTATCCACTCATCAGTTGAGGGGCCCTTGGGTTGGTTCCAGCTTTTTGCTGTTGTGAACAGAGCTTCAATAAACATGACTGTGCATGTATCTCTGCAGTAAGATGAGTTTTGAGGGTATATACCCAGGAGTGTTATGACTGGGTCAGGTGGTAAGCTAATTTTGAGTCTTCCAAGGATTCTCCACACTGCTTTCCATAGTGGCTGTATGAGTTTACATTCCCACCAGCAGTGGAGGAGATATTTAATTTTCCAAAATTTTTTCCTATTTTGTCTATTATCTTCTATTTTCTTGATGTTATCTTTCAAATCATAAACTTTGAATGTCCATTTTATCAATTCTATTATTATTTTTTCTGGTGCTATTTCCATGTATGTGCTACTTTTTCAAATTAGTTGTAATATGGAAAACTGAACAAGAAGGTAAGCTTTGGTGTTGTGGGCTTATTTTTAAATTCTATCTCTGCTATTGATAAAACACTTAAGCATCCTCAGATTTATGGTCTATAAAATGAACAATAATAAATTCTGTTGTTGTGAAAATTATGCCAGAGCCAACAGTGTATATGAAGAAGCATTCAATAATGTTCTGCAGTTGTAATGTTTTCTAAACAACATTGAGGTGACTCAATGAAAGCTGAGTATGGTGGTCATAGTCATTATTTTGTCCAGGGAGTCGCCGCTGAGGGATGGTGTATTAGTCACTTTTCTGTTGCTGTGATAAAACACCATGACCAAGGAACTTATAAAAGGAAGAGTTTATTTGAGCTTACGATTGATGGTTCCAGGGAATTAGAGTCCATTGTGGCAGGAGGCATGGCGGCTGGATCTGGAGCAGCAAGCCGAGGGTCACATCTCGCAATGAACACAGGAAGCAGAGAGAGAGAAAGGGTGACTGGAGACCACGAGACTTGTTAAACTCACTCAGCCTGCCCCCAGTGACATACTTCCTGTAGCATGGCCACACCTTCTAAGACCTCCAAAAACAGTGCCACCAACTGGAGACAAATGTCTGAATACTTAAAGCCTATGGGGGACACTCATTCAAACCACCACATTCCATTCCCTGCCTCCATAGGCTCCTGAACATATAAAATGCTAAATGTGTTTAGTCCAACCTTAAAAGTCCCCATAGTCTTTACCAGATTCAATGCCATTCAAAAGTCTAAGAACTCCAGTTCCAGGGGAATCCAAGACCCTCTTCTGACCTCCACAGCATTGCACAACACGGGTGCACAGACTTGCATGCAGACAGTACATTCATACACATACGGAAATAAATAAAATTAAAAAAAAAAAAGACAAAAGTCTACAGTCCAAAGTCTCTTCTGAGACTCAGTCCAATCTCCTAACTGTAAGCTCCTGTAAAATCAAAAGGCAAATTACAAACTCCCAATGTACAGTGGAACTGAATACACATTCCCATTCCAAAAGGAGGAGTAGAGGCATAGTGAGGAAATACTGGACCAAAACAAGACCGAAAACCAGCAGGGCAAAAACCAAGTCCATTAGCTCCATGTGCAACTTCTGGGACTTTACTTCCAAAGGGCTTAGATGGCTCCGCTCTTCCAGCTTTGCTTGCAACATACATCTCTTTCGTAGGCCGGTACCACTCCCTGTATGCAGCTCTTCTTGGCAAATATCTCACAGGTCTGGCATCTCGAATGTCTTCTTGGGGTCTCCGCTGCCAACCAGGCTTCACATTCACAGCTTCCCACAATGGCCTATCAAGGCCTTCTTTATTCAGGGACGCCCCTACTGCACTCTGCCTGGCCTCTGTGGCTCTCTGAAACCGTGGAGGAAGAACTGATGACCCCTTCACTCTTGCAAACTTCATGCCTCTAAAGCCAGCACCACGTGAATGAAATTGCCGAATCTGGCTGCAACTTTGGGATGGACTCTCTCCTACATTAATCACATTTGCAATTTTTCTCTGCCCTGGACTTGTTGGAGGATTAGCTGGGTGTGGTCTTGCCCTGAAGGTACTGATTGTTTTGTTTACTTGTAAATCTCCAGGCCTCTCCTTAATCACTTTAGTCTCCTTATGAAAGGGAGCCTCTCCTTCACATGCCTTGGCCACACCTTTAATCTTCCTAGTGTACTTTTCAGATCCAAACTGTACATTCTGCATTTCCTTTTGCCCCATTTGCTCTTTTTCACTGTAGATCTGTATAATATTCACCATTAAAAGCCACATCAGCATTTCTACATTAGGCTGTCTTGAAATATCCTCCACCAAAGACATCAGTCCATTGCTTTTCAACTTAGCATCAGGCAAGCATTTGGGCTGTGGGCAAACTGCTGCCAGACTCTTTATCAAAATATCCTCTGGAACTACAATTTTTGCAGCAATGCTTTCTTCCAGGCTTCTACTAGAATGGCCCATTAAGCTCTGCTTACAGTAGTCAACAGCTTTTCTAGCCCAAAGTTCCAAAGTCTTCCACATTTCTTCAAACATCCACATGGTCAGGTTCTTCACAGTCACCAGCCCACTCTCTGGTACCAAATAACTGTATTAGTCACTTTTTTGTTGCTGTGCTAAAACACCATGACCAAAGGAACTTATAAAAGGAAGAGTTTATTTGAGCTTATGATTGTTGGTTCCAAGGAATTAGAGTCCATTGTGACCCTCAACATGCTGCTCCAGCTCCAGCCACCATGCCTCCCACCACAATGGACTCTAATTCCTTGGAACTGTCAATTGTAAGCTCAAATAAACTCTTCCTTTTATAAGTTCCTTTGTTCATGGTGTTTTAGCACAGCAACAGAAAAGTGACTAATACAGATGGTAAGGGCTTATTCTAAAGGTATAAGGCTGGAAAATGACAGTGATAGGGTTGTAACACAGGAGCCTCTTTTCTTTTTTGAATCTCAGTTTTCTCAGTATCAGATTTGTAATAGAAGTCAGGAAATAGGGCTTTGTAGTCTTCAAGAGGAAGTATTAGCTAATATGACTTAGTTCAAGAAAGAGTGATTTCCTGAGAAATTGATATTGATGGTGTGAAAGCATGGAGGGAGAGCATACTTGACCAGAAAGTTAACATAGCAATTGATGCATTGTAATTATATGTACAGTACATCTTGTATAACTTAAAAAAGCTCTTGCCTATTTCTAAAGTTATATGTCATTTCTTTTTTACCTCAATGTGAGACTTTTACATTGAATTCTTTTATTTTTGATTACTTTTATTGCATGGGAATTTAATACATGTATAGAATGGTGTTTTGATCAAGTTCCATTCTCTTCCCTCCAATTCCTTTTTTGTCTCTACAACCAAATTCTATCCAAATTTGATGTGTTCTCTTCCTTTGTTTTTCAAGGCCTTGGAGACCACTTAGTGCTACCAGTATGCACATGAGTATAGGATCATCTGCAAAGCATGGGTAAACTCTCAGGGGCCACATTACTGTTGAAATCTGACCCTCCCTCTCCCACCAGCCATCGATTGACAATGGCTTCTCTGCTGGAGGTGGGACTTCATGTCCTTCTCATTCTGGGATTTTTGTCTGGCTTGATTTTGTGCAGGTCTTAAATTAGACTGAATTTTGAAACACTTGTTTTATATATGGAAATTTTATGAGCTGGATTACATTTTATTTTTTATAATTTGTCTTTCTGAGACAGCGTCTCCCTGTAACCCCAGCTGGCCTGGCACTTGCTATATACACCAAGCTGGCCTTGATCTCACAAAAGGTCTGCCTACTGCTGCCTCCTGAGTACTGGTATTAAAGATGTATAACTTTTATAGTTCAATGCCCAATTTTTTCTAAACATTTTTGATAAAATACATATGAATATAACTTTGAATCTAAGTTGATAAAATAATTATAGCTTTCCAAATGTTATTTATTTATTTATTTATTTATTTTTTATTATTTATTTTTGTATGTGTATGAATGTATTGTTTGCATGCAGGTCTGTGCACCCGTGTCGTGCAATGCCGCGGAGGTCAGAAGAGGGTCTCAGATTCCCCTGGAACTGGAGTTCTCCTGGAATTGGAGTTACAGACGGTTCTTAGCCGCCATGTGGGTGCTGGGGATCGAACCCGGGTCCTCTGCAAGAGCGTCGGTGCTCTTAACCGCTAGGCTATCTCTCCAGCCCCCCAAATGTTATTTATAAGAGTTTAAAAACATATTTATAGATACTAGAAAAGTTTTAGTATTTTTTTTTAATTTAATTTATTTTTTTATGTGTATGAATGTGCTATCTGCATGTTGGTTTGTGCACCCCTGTTGTGCAGTGCCACAGAGGTCAGAAGAGGGTGTCAGATTCCCCTGGAACTGGAGTCAAAGACGGTTCTCAGCCGCCATGTGGGTGCTGGGGATCGAACCCAGGTCCTCTGCAAGAGCAGAGGCGCTCTTAACCACTAGGCCATCTTTTTAGCCCCAAAAGTTTTAGTATTAAATTCCTCCTCACGATAATCATTTATCAAAATAACTAAAGCAAAGTGGTAGGGTTGTGCTGCGTTACAAAGATATGCTATCATAATTGATTCAAATGCTTTTTTCTTTCTCTCTGGTTAACTTCAATGTCTCTGGAAGGTTAAGACTAACAAAGAGTTGTCACGTGGTAAATTTATAGGATAAGTAAATTTCTAGCATTTGGATAGCTTCCATTTGATTTCATTTGCTGTTGTTGTTGTTGTTTTCAGAAAGGGTCTCACTATATAGCCTGGCTATATGATAGCATATCCTGTAGCACAGCACTACCCTACCACTTGCTAGATAGCCTAGATCTCTGTATGTAGACCAGGCTGCCCTCAAATTCCTCCCAAGTACAAGGATTGAAGGTGTGTGTTGTTATCCTCAGCTTGATCTATCTTTCTTTCTTTCTTTCTTTCTTTCTTTCTTTCTTTCTTTCTTTCTTTCTTTCTTTCTTTCTTTCCTTCCTTCCTTCCTTCCTTCCTTCCTTCCTTCCTTCCTTCCTTCCTTCCTTCCTTCCTTCCTTCCTTTTCTTTGAAACAGGGTCTCCCTGTAGCCCCAGCTGTCCTGGAACTCACTCTGTAGATCAGGCTGGACTTGAACTCACAAAGATCAGCCTTCCTCTGCCTCCCAAGTGCTAGGATTAAAGGCGTGTGCCACCACGCCCAGCCAGCTTGATTTCTTAAGTATTAGTTCATCTAAAAAGGAATTAGACCATGAATGTTTGATGTGGGCTAACAGATTAGTCGTGGGAGAAATGCCATACAGTTGGTAGTTTGAATTTTCTATTTAACTTAATTTGGCTAGTTTAATAAATACTGTGAAAGTATTATTTCTTTGTGAAAAATAATTTTATTTGAAAATCCCTGATATATGACCTTTGTATCAAGTTTTAGCAGATAAAATGTCAGGTTTCTTTTTAGATTAAGTCAAATGTCAGTTAGAAAACTGATCATAAGTTTAATTAAGACAGGTTTTGTGAAAAACCAAAGCTCCATTGATAATTAAAATTGACAAAGTTGTAATAGGAAATTAGACTTTCCTTGTGCTAAAGGTCTGACTTCAGTGGGATCCATAGGTTACTAAAAACAGGCAAAATCACAAATTCTTGCCTAAATTTGGCATTTGTGTCTGTACCCTAACATGTTAATTCAGACTCTTGCTGAACTTTGCACATAGATGATTGAGCCACTCAAGGAATGTCTATCTAAAAATTGAGGATATCCAGGGCTTCACAAAGACTAAGTGAGGACCCTTATTGTCCCTTTTATTGCGCTCTTTTCTATACTCCAAAAATGCACCCAAAAGCCTCCTGTGAATTTCATAAGCCTATAGTCACACCTGACACTTCCATGACAGCAGAAGTGAGCAGACAGACCATTGAATCACATGATAAGAATCAGACCCCTTTCAGGAATAGCTATATTATGAAAAATGACTGGTCTCCCAAAATAGTAAGGACATCTTATAGAACTACCTTGTAGAACAAGAACTGAGACTAGACCACAGTTTGACCAAGACTGCCTAACTATGCAGATCTCTTGCCTCTCTGCATTTATTCTTCTATTTAAGCTAAAGGTCTTGTCAGTATCCTGAAAATGGACTTGGTTGGTCTCTGAACCTCTTATCTGTTCTTTGCTATTTTCACACAATATAGTTTGACCTCCTTGCCTATCCGTACCATACCTCCCCCAGTGCCCCTCCCCCCAATTTTATATATTCTTTTTTTTGTCTTATCAAGACAGGGTCTCCCTGTAGCCCCAGCTATCCTGGAACTCACATTGTAGACCAGGCTGGCCTTGAACTCACAGAGATCTGCCTGCCTCTGCCTCCCAAGTGCTAGAATTAAAGGTGTGTGCCACCACACCTGGCTTATATATTCTTAAACACATATAATATGGCCTATAGAGTCTCATTTGTGTCCCTAAATATCTTTCATAGACATGGGGAAGTGGGTAAGAAATCCTAACTCAACCTCAGGAACTTTTGGCAAGTGATGGTTGCCGGGAGGGGGAGAGACAGTGCTTTATAGGGATGGGACTCTTGGTGGGCCCAGTGGATAGACCCACACTGAAGGACTTTTCTTTTTTTACCCTTCGAGTCAGGGTTGCCCTGTAGCCCTAGCTGGCCTAGAACTTGCTATGTAGACCAGGCTGGCCTCCAACTCACAGAAATCTGCCTTCCCCTGCCTCCTGAGTGTTGGGATTAAAGGTATGCACCACTAGCCTGGTGCTTTCAATTTTAAAAATATTTATCTTGTTTTTACACTATTGAGGGCATTTGTGTCACTGTGTCTGGGATGGTGGACAGCTGTTATAATATACTCCTTGTTTCTCTTCCCAACTCTCTGTTCAGTGGCCTCATCTTAGGTAGATTGAAAAGATTATTATTAATAATAATTATTATTATTTTGACACAGGGTCTCCCTATAGCCCCAGCTGGCCTGGAACTCACTCTGCAGACCAGGCTGGCCTGGAACTCACAGGGATCCACATGCCTCTGACTCCCGATTGCTAGGATCAAAGGCGTGTGCCACCATGCCTGGCATAATGAGATTATCTATACCACAGAAAATGGCTAATGCCATTGGTTTTGCTTTTGCTTTTTGGAGGAAGGATTTTAGGTTGTACACCACACCCTTGTCTGTAGTCTACTAGCTTTTGTTTTCCTTCCTTCTGGGTCTCTTCTTATGTTTGACTTGAACACAACCCACTAACATGAATTATTTAAGTAGGAAAAGCTGAATAATGGTAAAGAATGAATTCAGAAGAAGGTGGAGAAATATTTTCCATTAGTAATTCAGACAAGTTTTACATCTCTGAGAACCATTCTGTATCCTCGTAATAAGGCAAATCCCTTTTTTTCTTTTTGTTTATCAACATTTCATAAAAATGACACACTAATGGTTGTGAAAGGTTTTGGACTAAACACACACATCTGTATTGGTAGTAAATTCTTGCTTGCCTTAATTTTTCTTGGATTGAAGTTTACAAAGGCTAATTATCTAAATCATATCCTATCTTGCTGTCTCAGTTTTTCCCCAGACTAATTGGCACCTATATTTTAACCTCACTTTCCATCTGTGAGATACTGGGGGTAAACACCTAGTTTTGCCACCTTTTGTCAGACATGCACTGCAGGTTCTGTGTGATTGTTATACTACTTTTCCTGTTTCATTCAGCCTGGTTTCATCTATTTTCACCAAGAAGAATGAACAGTGAATCAGATTAGGCAATGGAGACTAAACCTAATTATTACCCTTTGTTAAAGAAGGCTCTTGTTAAATGTAAATTCAGAAGTTAAAGAGAAAAAGTGATATACTATCCATAGTCACTCAAAATATCTTAGCAAAACATGGCTGATGAAGTTACATAGTCTTAGGGATAGACCTTAACTCAGATGAGGGTTGTTTTGTTTTGTTTTGAGACAGAGTCTCACTCTGTAGCCCTGGCTGGCTTGGAACTCTCTATGGAGTCCAAACTGGCCTTCAATTCACAGAGATCTTCCTGCTTCTGCCTTCTTAGTGCTGAGATTACAAGTATGCTCTACAATGCCTAGCTGACTCGGACTTTAATGAAAGACAAGTTATAGAAATAGGAACATAGGACGGGGCCTACTGAGTAAGCCAGTGATGAAATATAAAGGATCTGGATCCTTAAATGAGAGATGAGGGTAAATATGAAGACTGCCTGAAACTTTTTGCCCTCAGACAATACTAAAATATTTGCATTTGACATGCTATTTCTTTTTACTCTTTTGAATAAGCTGGCTAGACTATGTTTTTCTATTATGAGTGTATCTTGCCTCATAGATATTGACTTTGGTAGTTTCAAAGTGCATTTTTGTATGTTACCAAACAGTTTCAATGACAACAAATAGAATTCTTTGATGCAAATAGAGGTGCAGAGGGAGAAAGCATAGTTTTGGGGAATCACTGAATTCAGATGAATTAACTTCTTACACCTGAGAAAGATCTTATTATTTTAAATTTCCTCTAGAAATTTCTCTTTGTACATGATTTATTTCACAATTCTCTTTTCCCTTTTTGCCTTTCCAACTCCTTTTTAAAATTTAAACT
Source organism: Rhizomys pruinosus (assembly GCA_009823505.1). Taxonomy (NCBI): domain Eukaryota; kingdom Metazoa; phylum Chordata; class Mammalia; order Rodentia; family Spalacidae; genus Rhizomys; species Rhizomys pruinosus. Next base: position 1,820 of record VZQC01001163.1, on the reverse strand, counting down.
TTTGTCTCTATGAAGGTTGTTCTGCCTTTTCCATAGTAGTTAAAAACATCTTGTATGAGGATCTGGGTGTACCCTGATTATTTACTCCACCAGCTTCTCTAATCTCCGTTACAAATTGTTACTAGATCAGATGGCGGATATGTTTGATTTCTGTGACATGAGGAGATAGAACACAAGATGACTTTCAAGTGATTATTAATAATTAATAATTAAGCTAGCAAATTGACACAAAGTATTTACTATGTATATACTAAATTCCTTTAATGCTTAGCTTACTGCTGATACCCTGGGCTACAGGGACAAAATTATTTGAGTACTGATTGTCATCTTCAGTTGAACAGTGACTTTTTTGTCTTGGAAAGAATTATACTGTAATGGATTCCTTATCTGTTTAGAACAAAGCAATGGCATCAGTGCAGAGGTATTAATGTTTTATATAGGCGTATTAAGTAAGATGCAGACTATTGCATTTATATTGTCTTATTTTACTGCCATATTTATATGTACATACTATATATTCTACCTCACAGAAGATTTAGTAGCAGATTGCATAGTACATTGAAGACCTAGATAAGTGAATATATATCTGCCTTCCTCTCTTTTAGCTGGACCACACCAATTTTGAGGAAAGGGTACAGAAAACGCTTGCAGTTGTCGGACATCTACCAAGCCCCTCCCTCTGATTCAGCTGATCACGTGTCTGAAAACCTAGAACGGTATGCTCTTGCTCACAGTTTTCTAGTTGAAGAAAGGAGTCCATATCATTATTTAGGGAATAGAAACCGGACATATTATAGGGCTTAAATCTAAAAATGGCGTAAAGGAGGAATATCTTAAAGTCTTGCTCAGATCTTAACCAGCTCAAGAATTCAACCAGGAATGATGACCATTTTCTTAAAACATGATCTTTTTTACTTAAAGAATAAACCATTTACACTTAGCTACTTTAAAGAAAATAGATTTTGGAAAGACTAAAATAACAGCACGATTAAGCAAATTATGTATTTTTTCCCCAAAATATTTGTGGAAGAAGGGATGGAATGTAGAGCCTTGCCCTTGCCAGCAAGGAGTCTACCACTGAGCCACATTTTAGCCTTTGGTCTTTTGACACAGGAGGATCTCACTGTGTAACCCAAGCTGGCCTTAAGCTCAACTCTCTGTATAACATAGGCTGACTGATGTAGTTTGGCTTAATCTGTTTTGTTCATGATGTATTCTTAGTACATTGAATAGAGCCTGGAATGTAGTTCATATTCTGTAATTATTTGCTGAAGGAATGCATGATCAATCTGACAAGGCTATTTTTTATGCAAAACCCCAAAACATTTCTAGATAGAAATATACAACACCATATAGTATAGATTATTCATCATATTAAAAATAATGTACTCAACCAAAATGGGTGGGCTCTGACATATTGATGAAAATTAATGAGAGAAGGGTAAAGTTAATTTTCTCTTTCTTCTTCCTTTCCTTTCTTTTCCTGCTTCCCTTCCTCCCTTCTTCCTTACTTCTTTCCCTCCTTCTCCTCTTTCCCCCTCCTCTATTTCTCTTTCTTTCATCAAATAGAATATTTACACCTAAATTTATAAATTATCTGACCTATAAATTATTTTTGCTTTAATTTTATCACCTTCACTTTTATTGAGTTTAAAAACATGAATCTTTTGTTTCAGTTAGGGCTTTCATCCCATTTTGACTGAGTTTTTAAAATATGCCTATTTTTAATTCAATCTCTTTTGTGGAACTCCATAAATTCTATCCTTTATCATTATTGTTGCTATTGTTTTATATCTTTATCCCTTTTCATAGTAGAAGTT